>OX438802.1:196975-477022 GCA_949316475.1 Hypomecis punctinalis | reverse complement strand
GACACGCGGCAACATGCTGACACGCGGTAACACGCTGACACGCGATAACGTACACTGACATGTAGTAACACAAATGCGGTCGAAACTCGAGTAGATATTACTCGGTAATACCGGTACATATTTTAATTAGAATAAGCGGTAACACACCGACACGTTGCACACTGACACGTAGTAATAATTATACACCTGTGTCTAACTCTAATAGAGATGATTAGATGCAAACAGAGAAATATTTTATTTTCCTAATGATATTATGTAACATGCTGACATACTGACACGCGGTAACATGTTGGCTAACTGACACGTGGTAACAATGAAATGGGAATCAAATGGAATTGCCCTAACGACGCAAAAAACCTGCATACCCACCGCACACAGTATGGTGAATCAGCCATACTGTGTGAAAATCGATAAGTGTAGTGTATTAACAACACTTTGTTACTACCACACTACATTATCGATTTCCCCGTACCTATCGATAAAACTATCGACACAAAATTAATATAGACCGAATCAAACTTAATGGCAAACTTTTAGTTTAAAAAATGACAGATTTCTAGGTAGCAGCTGTTATATTCAGGAATCCACACTAGAATGGCAGGACAGGTGTAAAAGTGACAGCTGTCACATTCTAGAATCCATACTAAAATGGTATGACGGAATTTTGGCGGGAACGCGGAAAAATCATGTCGCCTCATTGTATTATTTTGTTAAACTTGTGTTTTTATCAGTGATAATTAGTGAAAAATGGTGGTATTTCGTTGATTATGAGCTGATTTACGTGCATGAGTTACGTTGTTCCGTGTTGTTACCAAAACTCCATAGACGCCTCTAGTAAGGTCTCCACTGCTTTACTGAGGTATGACTTGGACTATGATTGGACTTGACAGCGACTTTATTGGACTATGACGAGACTACGACAGTGACTATTTTGATAAAATATTATCAAAAATTATTAAAACTTAATACTTGACACTGGCAAATGCACAATAATGCGACGCCAAAACTAAGAAGAAGAAGAAGAATGGTATGACAAATGTCAAAGTGACAGCTGTCAAACTTAAGTCTATTATTTCCGTTATTATCGATTATTTATAAATCATTGTTGTCGCAACAATAGTGATCTATCACTATTGTTGCGATTTTTTTTTTTTTGATCTTCCACCTCCTTTATTAAGGGTGGTAGGGTAAGGCCTCGGGCAAACAGCCCATTACCCTGGCTGCAGCTCATGGAGCATCAGCTCCACGGTCACGTTTCTTGCAATGCTGGCTGTACGCTCTCAGCAGTTGCTGTGATATTCATCGTCAATTGTTGCGACAAGAGAGGAGATCTACGTTTCGGATGGCAGATGTCATTCGATTTCGGTTTTAAAACTCTTTCATGTCAATGTATATAAATGTCATAACACCATTTCCATTTTGATTCCTTTTCATTGGGTAATATACATGTCTAACAGAGATGACTAGATGGAATCTTAATTTTATTGTTATTTGAGTTAATATCAGTCATTCAGTATTTCTAATGTAATTTTATTTTTTTCAGAACGATAGCCCTGCCGAAGAACAGGAGTGGAGCGTAGCTGGGGATTGGTAACTTATCGAATGTAGGCTGTATAACCACGAGTCGAGTCGAGAGCCCCCTCTCGGGCCGGCCACTACCTCCCGCGGGCGGCGCGCTACTCTCGGGTTATTCTTGCTCTGTGCCGAGCTGCCGCGAGCCGAGCGCCCGTTTTATGTACCTACTATCTAACCGATAACTGTTCTGTCTATGATTTAAAACTATTCTAAATACTAGTCTCTTTCCAAGTCTTTCGATTTCCTTTATACCATTTCTTTACAGTTTTATTTTTCCTTATTTTGAAATGTCTTCTGAAACTCTTATTTTTATTATTTAGACTGACTAAAGTAGTTACATAGAATGGGGCGACCCACCTGAGCTAACTATCTGGTCGCTCGACCTAATTGTTCTAAGAGCTTGTCCAAACGATTTTACACCACCGACTTCTTTATCTGCCTCACAGATTTATCATCGTTCGTGGTTTCAATCGTCAGCGTTGACCTTTATAAGGAAAGATTAAATTACTCCAAGTTTGAGAAAGTAGATGATTCGAAACTTGGCTCCAACTTTTAATGAAGAACTGTTTGTGGATTACAGAGTGAAGCAAATACTTAATATATTCAAGTGTGTTGTGGACTCCCGGAGAGTATAGTACCGTTGTCGGCCGCACTGATTTGTCTCTAGACTTTACACTCTAAAACTCTTAATTTTAAAATTAAATCTCTAATGAGTGTGGATTAGGCGTAAGATTAAGAACTGAATTGTATGGTAAAATTATTTGTAAGGAAATACTAACCGTTCGAGTTATCTTAGTAACTGTTTGGGAATGTTCGCAAAATATCGGTTGTTCTATAGAAACTACAGTTATATTCATTCGCTCGGCGAATAGATATCGATAACAAGTGTAAATACTCGGCCGAGATGGCAGCGTGGCAGGAATCTGACCAAGATACTATGGTACGTGAACTTTAAACTAGCGCAATAATCCTCCACCTGTGTTCTTCACAATATACGTAGTGCCAAAACTGTAGCTACAACGTGTCGTCTCTTTCCCGCCACGCGATCTGCCGGGCATACTCTGTTTCTTTCTAACTCATGCCGTGAGTGTGATAGATACAAGTGCAATTGTGTTTTATTGTAGTAGAGTAAGTCGAGGTTCGCGTCGCCGTGAGCTCGTCTTGAATATATTTTAACGTAAAAATTAATATTTATCACTAAATTAAGGTTGAATTTACGATTATGGGATAGACGGTCTCACTCTTGCTACAGAGTGATATTGCGGTGTGGTTATATTATATCTGCGGATATGTTAGATTGTAGGATTGGATATGAACTGTAATGCGAGAGCCATAGGAGCTGGAATCGCTCGGCGAGGTCGGGCCGTCCGCAACGTGTGTACTCTCCGCTCGTCATTCGGACCGTTTCTAGAGTAACGTATTTAAGTCCTTCGATATAGATATAATAAGACTTCTAATAATGAGCTAATATTGTGTAGTGGGAGGACGCGGCTCTATTTTTCTACCCGTAAACCGAATCTCTGTTGAGGTTGAATTTATTTGACGAAGCCGTTATACTTTACGTTCTACTCTGATTCAAATCTGCTTCTCATCGATTACAAGTGCTGCAGCTTACAGATACAGGTCGCTTTATGTAAAAAGAACGCTGGAGCTTCAAACTGCGCACAAGGAAATTTAACTCCTATTGCACAATGAATAGGAGTTAAATCTCCTAGTACGCAGCTTTAATTGCAACACGGAGATCTCCTATTACGTACGCAATAGGAGTTACATTTCCTTGTACGCGACTTGACCCCCCAGCGTTCTTATTACGTGACGCGACGTATAGAGGGATTGCGATTTGAATTAGATTCAACGAGTTTTGAATACTAATTTTGTTTTGGATTTTGAGTAGTGTGTTGCGATATGTCGATGTTCCTCGATTCTGAATAAATAATTGTGAATCCGTCAGTAGAATAGAGCTGAGTATAACGCGCTTGACTCCGGGCTCGGGCGGCGCCCAACGATCATCCTAAATTATGTTGATACACATTTTTTAAATTTTATTTTCGATTGACTTTATTGTTATACCTTTATGAATTGATCATCATTTGTAATTGGCTGCGATTGCAAAGGTAGAGAAGGAAGTTTGCTGCGGCCGCTCGCCCGCCCGCCCGGGTCCACCGTACCAAATATCAGGCAATAATGGTGCGCATGTGTGCGTGAGTGTCCGTGTGTGTCGTACGTAGCGAGTACAAAGGAGTGTTGCCACTAACGATGGATTTATTTACATTGGGAAGAGAAGGCGCGAGCGGGACGTGCCGTCCCGGTTTTAATTGTTATGAATATTATATCAATAAATTTTTTATTGTAAACTATGTTTGGGACTTTTTATTTTCTCCTTATTCAACTTCGACTTATTTGACAGTTTGTGTGCCATCCTTAGAGAACGTTATAATTATTCTTATAATTATTATCAATAATAAATGATATTATTCATCATCATCAGAGTTCTATAAAGTATGTTCATAGCACTATCTCTTTTTAATAGTAAAATAGAGCAAGAGTACTAATTTAATTATTAGTTTAGAGAAATCAGCTAGAATTCAATATAAATATCAGGGGACATCTTACACACGGTCTCCAAACCCAAACTAAGCAATGCTTGTGATATGGGCGCCAGAGACTGAATATACTACATATACATACTTATTAATAATAAAATCCAGATAGAGCAAACGTCTACGTTCATCACAGAAATGCTTGCTTGTTTGCTGCAACAAACTATTAATCTTTGTGATAAGCATTTCAAAAATCTGAAGCGTACGCAGGATTTGAACCTGCCCCTTCGGATCACTAGCCCGACGCTCTAACCAACTGAGCCAGCCCGCCTCCTACGTAAGCGTCAAATCTTTGAAAGTGCTTGTATTACACAAACTTATAGCGTTGGTGGCGCCACCTGTGATACCCGTATTAGACAGGTTATCACTCAACTAGAAGTTATTAGAACTTCTAAAGATTGACGAGAGATGACGCACTGCTAAATCAATATTATGATTTTATTTTGAGTGCTTTCCACACTAGATTTTATCACCACCAACGTGGCGTGGCGCCACCAACGCTATAAGTTGGTGTAATATAAGCACTTTCAAAGATTTGACGCTTGCGTAGGAGGCGGGCTGGCTCAGTTGGTTAGAGCGTCGGGCTAGTGATCCGAAGGGGCAGGTTCAAATCCTGCGTTCGCTTCAGATTTTTGAAATGCTTATCACAAAGATAACTCTTTGAGATAAAATCTAGTGTGGAAAGCACTCAAAATAAAATCATAATATTGAATTAGTATGTCCACGAGGAAACGCCCAATTTTTCGGAGAAAACATGACAAGGTTACATGACTCATGTTCCAATCCAATTGATAATGATAAAACTGAACAATAAATAATAATGCTTATATTTATGATCTATACATAACAATACAGTAATGAGTCTTGTCTATAAATTAGTCGTCCCCGATTTCTCCACGAGCTCCAGCAGCGTGTGGAGCGAGGTGTCGAACAGTTCGCAGCGGATCGGCATCTCCAGTGAGTAGAACGGGTTCTTGAGAGCGTAGTCCGAGTACAGCTCGTAGATTCGCTTGAGCACAACTTCGGGCCCCTGCATGTTGGGATCCGTCACCACTATGAACTTCACACCTGGAATCACATTCATACTTCATGTTACGAGGCCGAATCATACAAGTCGCCGGACGTGAAGTTAGCTACAGGATATGTGAAACCCAATCAATGCGCAGGCTCCCTCCACTTGGACCCACAGCTCGGCAGCGTTATGTGAGCTTCTATATTTTTATTTATTCATACAAAAAGTTCGTCAACGCGCGGCAAAATGTATGGAGAAGAGAAGCGAATTTTCAAAAGTCGTAGTACAAAAGTTGTTTGTCTAGATGTACTAGACCTGAGGTTTTGCGTTTAATACCTATGACCCTGTATATTACATGGCGAAATTATATGAGCTACTTCTGAAACTTCAAGGCTGTTCAAAGGCATAGGCATAAAAAATATATGCTTATATAATCAACGTCATAGCAGTACTACATAAAAGTATCTTAATTGTCGATCCTAATTGAAGCATCTTCATCTCGACAGTTGCAGCCTGGTCTACGACCAATCATCTTGATTTAACCATTTCAGAAATATGTTAGGGGTAGGTGGGTACGCGGCTATCTAGGCGCGGAAGCGTGACCCGAAAAAACAAAGGAAAAGCTGGCGACGCGACGTGTAATATTACACGAACCATTTCGAGCCACTTTTGACCCGTTCATAACACGAAAACGATTTAACCTAAATATATGGAATTTAGCCTATTTATCGAAGTTGTTTAGCTAGCCTAGAATACAAAATTTCGTTAATTTAGCTTTAACAGTTATTGACATATTAACGTTTAAAAACCGAGGTTTCATTGACTGACTCACTGACTTATAGATCAAAAACCTAACCCACTTCCAGATGATCTAGAAACTTGATATTTGGCATCAAGGTAGACTATTACGCATATACAAAGGAAAAAATCTAAATCTTCGAGCTTTTACCCATTTTTGTAATATGTGATTGGTTGAACACTAGGTAGCAGCTGTCTGTGTGACGCTCAACAAAGGCTATAAGAAACCAATACAGGGTTATATGCTTATTTCGCCGAAAGCAAATTATTAAGACATTATGAACAACTATTACTATGGGGCCAACCCAAAATTCCGTGAGTGAGCCGTGGTGGTCTAGTGGTAGTAACACCCGACCTGCAATCGTGAGGGGGTTCTAATCCCGATCCCGTACCAATGAGTTTCTTTGGAACTTATGTACGGAATTTCACATCACTGGCTTTTCGGTGAAGGAAAACATCTTGAGGCAACCTGCATACGTCCGTAGAAGAAATTCAATGGCGTATGTGAATCCACCAACCCGCACTGGGCCAGCTTGGTGGATATGGCCCAATCACCCTTCGTAGGTAGGCCTACATCCTGCAGTGGACTGTTAAAAAGGATGGTAAAGGTGACCCAAAATTCAAGAAGAAAAAATCTGCTGTTCCATACAAAATTGCAACACTAAATCACCAAATAAATAAAACAGCTTTTTTTTCTTGAATTCCAGGTTGGCCCCATAGTAAAAGTTGTTGGGTCTCAATCACCTGCTTTTGGCTTAGTACACCAGTTCTGGTTAACCCAGTATTATAGTCAATTGAATAACACTCACAGCATTCACTTTTCTGGGCTTCATAAAGCTGATTTATCCCAACTATTAGCACTTTCTCATATAATCAAACCTATTAACTTATTATTACAACTATACGTTTTAACAGATCTGAGCCAACGAATAGATTTATATTTATTTGTTGGCTTACTATGATGGAAACTATCGAAATCTTGGACAAATCGTTTTTAATAAAGTGCTATGAATCAGAAAGCCTAGAAAACTGTAAAAATATACTTTCTCATGCTCATAAGTTCAAGGTTATTACTTTGAACATAAGAAGTGTAAGTAAAAACTTTAATTGTTTGATGATAGCCTTAATGAGGTTGGGATTGAAAGTGGATGTCATAATATTGACGGAATGTTGGTTGAAGCCGGACACAATAATCCCCAAAATCCCAGGTTATTGCTCGTTTAATACAACCAAATACATAAATAAGAGCGGGGGCGTTATAGCCTATGTGCGCAGTGTCTGGCCAGTATCGGTTACGGAACCAGAAGTGCTAGACTGTAACTGTTTAAAAATATGCATCGGGGATGAGTTGGTGGTTTTTGGTATCTACAGATCCCCGTCTTTCTCAAACGTTGACAATTTCCTTACATCTTTAAATGACGCGTCAACCCAAATTAAAAATAATCAATGCGTTATTTGGGCAGGGGACGTCAATCTCAATTTGATTGCGGACCCTCTAGGTGACGATTGTACGGAATATCTGAGTCTGGCTGCAGAACATCGATTACTTCCAGCAATCTCTAAACCCACTCGCGGTAACTCGTGTCTCGACCACATCTTTGTAAAACAGGGCTTTAATGCGGTGGGTATTGTTTGTAACTCTGCCATTACTGACCATAGCCTTTGCGTCGTAGGGGTAGCCAAATCAGGTCCAATTACTCAGCCTCAATCTCGCACTAAGGTGAAGATCGACGTTTCTGCGGTGGCTAAGGATTTATTGAAGGAAGACTGGAGAGCGGTTACCAATGCATCTGACATCGACCATGCAGTGGATGAATTTGATAATATTCTTTCTTCCTCTGTCTCCACCCACAGCCACTCTGTAACAATAAGTAGCTCTCGACGAAACCTTAAGCCCTGGATAACTCCTGGGCTCATTAAGTGCCAGAAAGTTCGTGATTTACTTCATTTAAAGGCAAAAAGTGATCCCAATAACAATGTCTTGCAAATTAAGTACCGAAGATATCGAAATTTTTACAAAGAGCTACTATACCGAATCAAAACAAGTTATGAAAAGGGAAAGCTCACTGAAAATAAAAATAATCCAAAGAAGTTGTGGAAGACGATTAATGACATTTGTGATAAAACAAAAGCCAAAACAAGTGCTTCAGAACTAATCACCAGTCCGGAGAATCCCGTTGCATCGTTAAATAAGTGTAATAATTTCTTTACAAGCATAGGAAATCAGCTGGCAGATAAAATCCTTAGCAAATTGTCGGTTACCGAAGAGAGTCTAGCAAACTCAGTCAGAGCTAAAAACTCTCCGGTGTCTTCCTTCTTCATTGCTCCGGCTGATAGTGGCGAGATAAAAACACTCATAGCCGGCCTAAAGGTTGACAGTGCTCCAGGGCTTGATGGCTACTCGGCTTCTCTCATTAAACAAATCGGACACAGTATTTTGCTGCCTCTGACACATATAATTAATTTAAGTCTCGAGAGCGGTCGTTTTCCAAGCAGATGGAAGCTTGCAACAGTCGTTCCCGTACATAAAGACGGTGCCAAGGATACTCCTAGTAACTATAGGCCTATATCACTGTTGAGTATCTTCTCAAAAATACTCGAAAAAGTTATGAACACGAGATTAGTCGACTACCTTGAGACCAACATGCTTATATCTGATAGACAGTTTGGTTTTAGACGTGGGCGTTCTACCGAGGATGCTGTAGTGCTTCTTACAGACTCAGTGTCATCTGCGGTTGATGCAGAGCTCCGTTGCGTTGGAGTATTCCTAGATCTGGCCAAAGCCTTTGATACGGTCTCCGTCCCAATCCTACTAAAAAAGCTCGAAGTTTTTGGAGTTCGCGGTATTGCACTGAACTGGTTCCGCAGCTACCTATCAAATCGAAGTCAACGCGTTAGGGTTGGGACCAGTCTAAGTGATGAGCTGCCGATGAGATTCGGAGTCCCCCAAGGGAGTATTCTAGGGCCAACACTGTTTTGTATTTACATAAATGAGCTGCTAGAAATCGATATTCCTGGAGCAAGCACTATCTGCTATGCAGATGACACGGTGCTCGTCTTTAAAGGCACTTCATGGAGTGATGTAGTTGCTATGGCAGAAAATGGTATTAACCAAGTAGCGGCGTGGCTAAGCAGTAATCTCTTAACCCTCAATACTAAAAAGACCAAAATTATGGCTTTTTATAACACGAAAAAAACAATGCCGATGGTGAAAATTGAACTTAACATATCCTCAAGCGACTTATGCCCAACTAACTGCACTCCAGAAGACAGTAGCTGCGATACCATTGGTCGAGCTGATAGGATTCGATATCTGGGAGTAGAACTCGACGAGTCACTTTCCTTTAGGCATTACATATCTAAATTGTCAGGACGCGTTAGAAAACTTATTTATGTCATGAAAGGTTTACGTGATGCGTGCGATCTAACTACACTCAATATGGTCTATATGTCTTTATGTCAGTCTATTCTTTCCTATTGTAACCTAGCTTGGGGTGGAGCAGCTAAAACCTTAATGATAGGACTTGAACGGGCTCAGAGGGTTGTCCTTAAAGTAATGCTACGGAAACCATTTAGACATCCGACAGAAGCCCTTTTCATGGAAGCCAAAGTCTTGACAGTGCGGCAATTGTTCATCCAGAAAGCTGTGGTAAAAATTCACAACTTCATCAAGCAGACTGGGTTAGCCACAAATCAGCAGGGTAGACGGGCTTTTAAGATGCCTCTCGTAAAGGTTAACTCAACATATGCTGACAGACACCCCATTGCCCTCCTCCCAAAAATCTACAATAGGGTATGTAAGGTTTTTCCGTACTTAATAAAGGAGAAAACCCATAAAGTTAGCCAAATTATTCGGGCCTGGTTGCTTACTCTGTCGTATAGCGCCACTGAAAACCTAAGAGCAGATGAGTACACATACATTAGCACACTTTCACACACATAGCTTTTCAAAACTTCAATCGATTACCCATTCGACAAGCTCGCGCGTACACACACAAACAAACAGCACTATAATATTATACTCTCGTGTCCACTTACTCAACGCAGCAATAAAACTGGCACACATTTCTTTCACGATAATTATGTACCTACCTATTCCTTTGTATATTTATTTATTTATTACTGTTTTTTGTACAAGTTTATATAATCTCACAAATTTTTCAGTTTTCGATCAGAAAAATCAGCATTTCTTTAAAATTTAGGACTACCCCAGAATATCACCACTAGATAACTTTCTGTATGGTACCCACAACACGGGTCTCGAGCCTAGTGTGGGACCAAAGGATATTTCGCTTATGAATCCTGAATCTAGTTATCTTGCCAAATTACAACTGTTATTCATGTATTGTTTTACTTCAACTGTTATTCTTGTATTCATTCGTGTATTTCAATTTTAGTAAATAAATAAGTTTCTTTCTTTCTTTCTTTCTTTATTCTTACCTGTTAATGTTTGAAAGCAGGATAACTTGAATGTGTCTGCAGTTAGTGATTCTATGCCCGAGGACTTTGGCACGGGACTCAGTTGGCTGGCGAGTGCGAACAGCGGGTAGAACATACTTGCTAGGACAATCTTCTCATTGGTGGTCGCTCGTGCTCGACCAAATCGCAAACTTAGAGGATAGTTCTCCTGGAATTTTTTAATTTTAAAATAGCAGATAATAATATGTGAATGATGTATTATTAATATTTATTTGCATAGGAAGTACTGCAAATTTAGTTAAAACCCAATGTATAGAACATTAAGTACTATGACATTTTTAAAAAGTATTTAAAGTAGCAGTGTTATTGCAAAGGTATTGTTGTTCACAGAACATAAATATAATTTACCTTTTTTTCTATGACCTCAAATACATCTCTTCCATCTTCAGTCGTACTGCCCGTCACTGGAGAACCATTAACAGACAAAAGGACGTGTCCCACTGTAATAAACAAAATATTCAATGAGTGTTGAAATTGAATGTTGAGTGGAGTTGAACTACAATGGAACCTCATATTCTTACAACTGAATTTACTTTATTTAAGTAGAAATAGCAAATGACGAAGCACTTACCGTTTATTCCATCTCTTTGACCGAAAGCAACAACGACTTTCTTATTTTCAAGTTGTAATTTGATGTCTAAAGGAAAGCCAAATGTTTTTTCAGTTTCCACTCGTGGAATGTTATGATCGTAATTGTATATGAGCCCCCCAGATTTACTAACAATATACACTCCGTAAATTACCATTTCAACAGAGGTTTCTGGCAAAATTCATTTAAAAAACTTTAAACTAAATCAATAATTTAACACCAAACAAAAATATCTATTCAGTGATACCAACTTAATTTTGTTAAGACTGCTAAGCAAGTAGTCATAAGTCGATCACGATCGATCGGGTTGTTTTGATTGGGTCGCGAGCCGCAGGAGAGTGATTCGATCGCTTATCTTGCGCCGACCCGATCACTTACATGCGACTCGATCACTTACCACACAGGTCGGTCGCGCTTTTTGATTGCTCCACCCGCTATGATGAGTAGTTGCCAACCTAATTAGGTCTTTAATAAGCCTTATGAAATTGGATAGCTACCTATTTCTTTGTAAGTATGAAGTCGTTAAATAAAATCGGGTCGATCAAACGACACGAACTGTACGGATGCACAATCGGGTCGATCAAATGACACGAACTTAACAGACAGCGCGTCTGTTAATTAAATCAATCGAACATTACGAACTTGAACTTGATGATCGCGCAGTCTCCTCAATCAAATGATCGAGTTATTTCACTCGGGTAGTTTCAGTAGTGGTTCGGTCGCGACCCGCATGGTAAAAATGATTGATCGACACAGTAGTAGTACAAGGTAATCTAGCTACTTCTTCTTCTTCTTTTGTTTGGCGTCGCATTATTGTGCATTTGCCAGTGTCAAGTATTAAGTTTTAATAATTTTTGATATTATATCAAAATAGTCACTGTCGCAGTCACGTCATAGTCCAATAAAGTCGCGGTCAAGTCCAAACGTAGTCTAAGTCATACCTTAGTAAAGCAGTGGGAGACTTTACTAGAGGTGTCTATGGAGTTTTGGTAACAACACGGAACGACATGATACGTCACATTATATCACTTGCCCACACTCATGCACGTAATTCAGTGAATAATCAACGAAATACCACAATTTTTCACTAATTATCACTGATAAAAACACAAGTTTAACTAAATAATACAATAAGGCGACATGACTTTTCCGCGTTCCCGCCAAAAACTCCAGCAGGCCAATCGCGTTAATTTTAAACAGCCGCGTTCCGTCTGTAATCCAGTTAAAGTTCAGTGGCAATTGTAGTTAAGTTTCGATTCAGCTTTAAAGAATTCGGTATTGCGTTAAACTTCATACACCAACCGTTCGTTTGACAGCGGTTACGTTCCAACTGTGATTGAGTTGCGTTTCAACTTTTGTCGAAATCACTAGCGCGATACGAAAATAGACAAAGAATTGAAGTTCGGTTAAAGTTCAATTGTGGTTCAGCTGTAATTTTTTAGTGCGATTGGCCTGCAGGTAATCTAGCTAGATTACTACACTTGATGCAATAAGGAAGTTTCCTATTTTCCAGTTTTATTTTTAATAAATCACACTGAGTCTGAAATTAATCATGGTGTTTTTTTTTCAATTACCTTTAAAAATGACGGAGTTATGATTTTTTAAACAAGACTGCAAGAAACTAAAAAGGTCCGTGGGCGGCGGATTTATGCGTGTGACGTCACAACACCCTGAAGCCGCCCTGTGGGTTAGGCGGGAGTAAGGAAATAAAGTGCTTCATTCTATTTCGGGTATTTTTTTAGCCATGGATACTTTATAGGATATCATTGTACTCATCATTATCTTATGATCAACATTTAATATGGAACTAACCCCCCAATATTGCGAATAAAATATCAGCATTTATTTCCCTTCAATTTTGTCGTAAGAAAATGAACTTTATATCTAAATGTAACAAGGTTTGATGTGTGTATCTACTGTACTGCGGTTTTTACATCTGTAACTATTAACTAATTGTTCTCCGAACGGTAGACCTCGCCAGTATACATTTTGTAGAATTTATTTTCCTTACTCCCGCCTAACCCATGGTGTGGCTACAGGGTGTTCCGACGTCACAAGCATAAATCCGTTGCGGGGCTTTTTAGTCCCCGCAACTCATTACTCCGCTATTTATCAAGATATTCGAGTAATTATTTCACTGTACCTACCTCACATTTTTTTAGTCTTTTTTAAACGTATATAATTACTTTTAAAATATATTAGGTAGGGAAACTTCTTTATTCTCAAAATATATGGAAATAATATATTATGTCAAATTTGTACTGGAATTTGACAAAAATTTGATGTTCTGTAGCGAAAAATCTGACAACAGCAACCGAATCAACATATTTTTCATGTCTCTTTTTAATTCGCGCTATATTAAATCAATGCATCTCTTTTAGATTTTTTCGATCGACCACATCCCTCTGGTATCTCTGTGGCTCGGTAATCGAACTCTATTATTACTGCAGTTACAAAACTTGCCAACTAGCTGTCCAAATTGTAACATGGCATCACTTTTCAATAGATTTACACACCCACAAATTGTGTTCAAAAAGTTAAAAAACCATAATTAGTAGGTATGTATGAGAATCTAAATATTGAGAGATGTTTTGATGATATTGTATTCTTTCATAATTTAATGTCGTTAATTCTTTGTAATACAATTTTACCTAACTACCTATTTGGTAAGTAAAAAAAAACTTACAAAATAATTATCATTTTTTTGTTCTACTTAGAATTAAAGTTAATTTATTTTTATAAAAATCTAAAAAACATTGAAATATCATTCTTAACTACCTTATACTGCTGATGTGCAACCGGCAGGCCAGGTACCGCGGGCGCAGGGTCTTGCTTCGCTCAAGGGGCTCTCAGCCTTGAGGAGGGGTACACCAGTATTGCGACACATCCCCAAGGGTGCTCGAAACCAGGCAGCGGGGAGGCTGTGCGATATTATTGATAAATGCGTCAGTTGCAACGGTGTGGACGATTGGTGTGCCCTTGTCACCTTTGCGTAGGTACATTCAGTGCATTCAGAGTGATTCAGGGTTCCTTCGAGGGTCGGACCGGGTAATATGACGACAAAGGTAAAGGCCAATTTTGAGTCGTCCGGGCCCGAGGGGCCTCTGTTCGGGGCAGATAATAGCGGGTTGTGAGGTGAATTCGGGTGCTGGTTTCCCATTAAGTATGGTTAAGTACTTAATGTGGTTTCCTTCTTGGTGGTTGACGAGTCTTTTGCGAAGAATGTTCCCAATACACTAACAAACACAAACATCAGGGCCCGTCACGTCCGCTGAGTTTTCCTGCGGTACTGGATGCAACATTTCCGACGGTGTCAGTGTCGGTAGATGACGTCGCGCAGGCGTTGAGCTCTTTTTATAGCGGTTTTGCTGCGAGCTTGGACGGTCTTCGTCCCTGGAATTTAAAGGAGCTCACATCTTGCTCTGTCGGTGAGAATGACCTTCGATTGCTGGAGTCGTTGGCAAGGCTGGTCAATTTTCTATTTAGCGGCCAACTAAATCCGTCGGTGTGCCCGTACCTGTACGTAGCATCCCTATGTGCACTGAAAAAGAAGGATGGCGGGATTAAGCCCATAGCCATTGGGAGTGTGCTACGTCGTCTGACCGCGAAGCTGGCTTGCTGGGTCGTAAGAGAAGCTATTGCACAATACTTGCAGCCGCACCAGCTGGGCTTCGGAACACAAAGAGGCTGTGAGGCTGCTATCCACGCGGTGCAGTCCTTTGTCATGGGCTCTACAATCTCTGGCTTCGTTGTCCTTAAGCTTGATATTTGCAACGCTTTCAACACCCTGGAAAGAGACGTTCTGCTGAGTGAGGTCAAGGATAATGTTCCCTCTTTGTATCCCTTTCTTCATCAAGTTTATTATTCTCCCTCTAATCTTCTTCAATGATTGTCTTATCTCTTCACAAGTGTGAGCCCAGCAGGGAGACCCGCTTGGTCCGCTCGTATTCTGTTTAGCCATCCATAAAGTTATTTCAGAGCTGAAATCGTCACTGAATTTGTGGTACTTAGATGACGGAACTATTGGAGGTACACCGGAAGACGTGTTCCAGGACTTGGAAACTCTTATTCCACGCCTCAAACTTCTGGGTCTTGAGGTCATCATCATCATCATTTCAGCCATAGGACGTCCACTGCTGGACATAGGCCTCCCCTAATGATTTTCAATAAGACCGGTTGATAGCGGTTTGCATCCAGCGCAATCCTGCGTCCTAAAAAGGTCATCCGTTCACCTTGTGGGTGGACGTCCTACGCTGCGCAGCGGGTCTTGAGGTGAATCCGTCCAAATGTGAATTATTCCACTGCTGTGTTGAAGCTCGTACACACTTCTCACGCTTTAATGCGCTTTTACCTGGTCTCATTGAACTTTCCCCTAGTACTTTTTCTCTTCTGGGTTCTCCTATTTTTCTTGACGCTGTGCCTGAGGCAATCTCGTCGCGTGTTGAACTCCTTCGGACTGCTCATGGACGCCTTAAGGGCTTATCCGGTCATGTTGCCATGGTCTTGTTACGCATGTGTTTTGCCCTGCCCAAGATCACCTATTTGTTGCGAACTGCACCCACTTGGCTTTGTCATCTCGGGGTTTAGCGCGCTTGGAACGATGTGGGAGCCAGGCTTGTTCACAAGCAGGCCTTGAAAAGTTCCGCGGGAGCGGACTTGGCCAGACTCCGGGCTGTCTCGCAGCCTGAATCCGGGGCATGGCTGCACGCGCTTCCTTCGCCTCACCTCTTTGCGACTCTTTGCGTGTTGCGGTGGCGCTTCGCCTGGGAAGCAAGGTGTGTGAACCTCATGTATGCACCTGCGGTTCCACGGTGGACGCTGATGGCCATCATGCATTGAGTTGTCGTCGCTGCGCGGGGAGGTATTCGCATCATCATGCCCTGAATGATATAGTCCGGAGAGCCTAAGCCTAGTAGCGGCAAACGTTCCCTGCATGTTGGAGCCTTGATTTTCAAGATCGGACGGTAAGAGGCCGGACGGGTTGACCATGGTGCCGTGGAAGATTGGTCGGTGCCTGGTTTGGGACGGAACTTGCGTCGGCACTGTTGCTGCGAGTCATTTGAGTCGCACCGTCCACTCGCCGGCAGCCGCGGCGGAGGATTCTGCTGACAAGAAGCGGCGAAAGTATGCCCCGTTGTGTCATAATGTAACCTCTACAGAGATTTCATAAACTTGATGTCTTGTCAACTTTGATGTAATTCATTAATAAAATAACATGAACTTATAAGATGTTGATTTTATAATATTGGCGACGATTTAACGATTTTAAAATGGATGCGAACCAATTTCGCGAGTTTATGAAACAGCAAAAACAACTAACGGAAGTAGTGCGTATGTTAGCATTGCAACAAACAGAACGAACACCATCGACATCAACAAACGTCAACGATGATCTTAGTCGGAAGATAAGTAATTTTTCAAAAGATAAATTTAATCCTGAAACAACTTCGATAAACGACTTCATAGAATATTTCGAGGCCAAGTGCAATATTTATGGAAGCGAGTATAAGAAAATTCAAAAAGACCTACTCGTCACATGTCTACCACCTGAAATATTTCACAAAATCAAAACGTCATTCATGAACACTTTCGAAAAACGCTCATTTGATGAAATTAAAGCAAAACTATACAGTTTTTACTCGTCGAAAACAACTCGTTATAAAGCATTGACAGAGTTTTGGAATTGCACAAGGAAAGAAGGTGAGTCAATGGAAACTTACGCTAACAAAATAAAAGAACTTAGCAAAGATTGTGGTTACGAAGGGCAATTTTTAGAACGTCAGCTACGTGACCGTTTTGCTACTGGCCTCAACCACGAGTCATTAGAAATAGATCTAAAACAGAAATGGCCAGAATTGCAAGGTCGAGACAGCGATGGAAACATAATAGAAGTAACATTCGAGCAGATTTTTGCAATTTCACAATCTAGAGAGCTTGCGGAAAACGATAACGCTAAAAATAATATAACAGTAAAACGTATCAAAGACAGAAATCTAAACAAATCTCCCACAAATAACTACAAACAACGGGTTCTTACAAAGGATCAATGCAAAAGGTGCGGAAAGACGGACAAACATGATATAACGGATTGCAAAGCAAAAAATTACATCTGCAAAGCATGCAATATGAGAGGCCATTTTGAAAACTGTTGTTTAAAAACAGGCAGAGCATACATATCTTTCAGACAGAGTCCGTCAAGATCTTTTAAGAAGAGAAATGTCAACAATGTTCTGTCAACAAGAAAGGACAATGCAGGAACAACCACATATCCAAGAAGCAGCTCATCTGACGACGACAGCGAATATGATTCAAATGTTCATAAAATTAATGCTAACACCATGAGATGCAAAAAAATTGACGCTCATATAAATGGGTTTATATGTACCATGGACTGGGACCCAGGTTCAATTTATTCAATTATCAGTACGGCTTTTTGGAAGAAAATCGGATCACCCGAATTAACAGCAGGACCAAAATTACGTGCCTACGGCGACCATAAACTAAAGCCTAAAGGTCTTACAGATGTTAGAGTGGAAGTACAGAAGATTTTACCCGTGGTTGTAATAAAAAACGCCAACCCTATGCTATTTGGACTACAATGGAGTGAAATGTTCAACATGACTTTCCCTAACTCAGTCTACTCAGTTAAAACTCAAGCAATGTCACTTAAACAAATCATTGACGGAAACAAAGAACTCTTTAACGACAAGTTAGGAGAAGTAAAGAATTATGAGGTGAACATTCATATCAAACCTGGAACTGTACCGAAACATTTACCAGCACGACCGATTAAGTTCAGTATTCAAAATAATGTTGAAGCTGAACTCGAACGACTTATAAACGAGGGAATTATTGAAAAGATTGACCCCAATCAAACACCAATAGAATGGGCTACACCAACTGTAAACGTTGTTAAACCAAATGGGACAATAAGAATCTGTGGTGATTATCGTACCACCATAAACCCGGTGCTAGTAACACATACACATCCAGTACCTCAGTTTGATCACTTGAGACAACGGCTTGCTAACGGAGAGAAATATTCAAAAATTGATTTAAAGGATGCATACCTACAATTTAAATGAGCACCGGAATCAAAAAAATATTTGACAATAGCAACCCACAAAGGTTATTATCAATATAATAGAATGCCTTTCGGAATAACAACAGCGCCAGCTATTTTTCAACATTATCTCGAGAAAGTATTAGACAACATCTTCAACACAGCAATCTATTTCGATGACATAGCTATCACTGGACAAAATGACGAAGAACACCTGAAAACATTAGCAGAAGTTATGAATAGACTCAACAAAGCTGGAATGAAAGTGAACCTTAAAAAGTGCACTTTTCTTCAAAACGAAATCGAATACCTTGGACATACAATTAGCAAATCTGGAGTTAAGCCCACTAAATCTAAAATGGACGCTATGCTCAATGCACCACCACCTGAAAACGTTAAAGAATTAAGATCTTTTTTAGGATTAGTTAATTTTTACGAACGATTCATACCGCATCTACATAGTATATGTGCAGAATTACACAGCTTGACTGGACATAGACAAAAATGGAAATGGACGAACAACGAAAACACAATTTTTGAAAAAACTAAAGAGGCAATTACAAGGTCTAAACCTCTTATATCCTTTAATGAAGAACTACCTCTATTTCTAGCATGTGACGCTTCAGAAAAAGGAATTGGGGCTGTCCTGTATCACAAAATCAACGAAACTAAAAGACCAATAGCATTTGCATCGAGGAAATTAAAACAAGCGGAGAGCAATTATTCCGTCATAGATCGAGAAGCTCTTGCAATATTTTTTGGAATAACAAAATTTGATCAGTTTCTACGGGGAGCAAAATTCACACTGGTAACAGATCATAAACCACTTATACATCTACTTGGGACTAATCGAAATCTACCCAAGTTAGTCAACAATAGACTTGTTCGATGGGCTCTGGTGATTGGTAGTTACAATTACGACATAAAATATACAAAAGGTGAAAACAACATACTCGCTGATCCTCTATCAAGACTTCCCAATCCTAACGAACAACCATCCAAAGCAGAATCCTCTGTCAACAAAATTATTCGAAAAATTACTGAGACTATGATAAACGAAATAGCTATTAACGAAGAAACTATCAAAGACCAAACCAAAAAGGATACAACTCTACTAAAAATCATTCAACACATTAGAACAAATTGGAGATCCTATAGATACGATGAACATTCTTTACAAGCATTTTTCAAAAAACGTAACGAGTTATCGGTAGAGAACGACATCTTGATGTGGCAAGGTAGGATAATCATACCGGCCTCTATGAGAAAATTAACACTGAAATACCTTCATAGGGGACATCCAGGGATATCAGCCATGAGGGCACTTGCAAGGTTCTACATATGGTGGCCATCACTTGAAGAAGATATTGACAATTACGTCAAAATGTGTAAAGGTTGTCAAGAGAACAGACCAAACAACCCAGAATTACCAATATTTTCTTGGTCGATTCCAAACAACGTATGGGAAAGGATACATATTGATTTCGCAGGACCTTTTCTTGGCAAATATTGGTTGGTTCTTTGCGATGCTTTATCTAAATGGATAGAAGTAAAACCAATGAACAAGACAACAACAGATAAACTGTGTGAGGAACTAGAAGACATTTTTACAACCTTTGGCTTGCCCCAAATAATAGTATCTGATAATGGACCACAATTCACATCAGAAGTATTCAGAACATATTGTAAAAGGAGAGGCATCGTTCACATAAGATCATCTCCATATCATCCACGTACCAATGGGTTAGCTGAGCGTTTAGTGCGTACATTCAAAACAAGGATGTCCAGTGAACATAACATGAATAACGACTTAACAGAAAGACTCAGGAGTTTCTTATTCACCTATAGAAACACACCACACAACACTACCCTTAAATCTCCAGCTCAAATGATGTTTGGAAGGCAACTAAACTGTATATTAGACAATGCCCGCCCAAACAAGAGAAAAATGCTTCAAAACAAAGAAGTTAAAGCCAACATCCTGGCAGAACAGTCCCCAAATTACCGTCCGGGAAGTAAAGTTTTTGTTCGAACAAAGGAAGAGGCAAAATGGAAACCAGCAACTATTGAGAAAAGGACTCATAAATATTCATATGTGATAAAAACACCTGAAGGAATTTTAAGAAGGAGGCACGCCGATCACATAAGGCCAAATAACACTCAGCAGTCTCCACAAACTGAGTCAACACCTTTTCAGACACCTCGAACAAATTCACCTCAGACGCAACCTTCAACTGTACCAGACCCGGACTCAACTGCAGCAATACCTTCCGCAACACCATCCGTAACACCTCCCGCAACACACAGAAGTATGAGAAACATCAAGCCACCTCGCCGTCTCATCGAAGAGATGTGAATGGGGAGGAATGTCATAATGTAACCTCTACAGAGATTTCATAAACTTGATGTCTTGTCAACTTTGATGTAATTCATTAATAAAATAACATGAACTTATAAGATGTTGATTTTATAATACGTTGGAGGCCAGTTATTTTTTGTGCCTATTGCCGTGGAGATGATAAGATGTTGGGGCAGTGAGGCCAATAGTTTGATTTCAGAAATAGGGCGCAGGCTAAGGGAGAAAACCAATGACTCCCGCCTTGGCTCGTATTTGGTGCAAAGGATGGCCATCGTCATACAGCGGGGCAATGCGGCCAGCTTTTTGGGCTCCTTTGCACCAGGTATGACTGCATGAGTTTAGTTTTTAATTTTAAGTTTGACTTATTGTATACCTTATACCTATGTAATAAAAAATATTTAGATCCCTTCCACGCTCCCAGGGGTCAATGTTAAACTTAGAATACATTTTGTTGAGAAGACTATTTTCCTTAGTTTTAGAATGTGGACGTGTTCACATTGATTTTGACAGCTTGCGTCAATCATATTATCTATCAGTGTCAGTGTTATTAGTTTTCTTGAATTTTGGCGTTGTATTCCGACATATAGGTATTTGCCAGTGCCGAGAGTAAAGGTGGGGGGCACACACGGTCAGTTAAACTGATCAGTTTTTCGCGTTATTCCAACTGGGAGCTCATTCAGTTAATGAAAAGGTGGGAATTGGTGGCTCCATATTTGAAGACAGTAGAGCCATTGTTAAGGTTCAAATGGTTCGAATATTTATTTTTTGTAGTTCGACCACTTATCACTAGATGGCGTTGACCATGCCTAAAACGCGCTAACGTTTCGTTCGCGGAACATAGGTACCATCGATCTGTGTGAGTAAATAAAAACTTTTGCTACTTGACAAAATCTTGTTTGCATTTAACACCCTTTGAGGTTTTTGAGGGTTCTGTACATGTTCCTACGAAGCCGGATTAAGGCGCTTACGTAGAGGGGCAGTGGACGTGTACGGTCCCGCCAACCTGATAGAAGGCGCCCAGCTTGCAATTGGCGGCCGCTTGCTAGCTAGCTTTGGATAGCACCAGCAGCGCCGAGACCAGTTGGCAAGCCATCAACTTTCAGTGGCAGCGAGTGCCACAGAAGGTGCAAGAGTTAGTGCGGACAGGCCGCACTAACCATCGCCGAGACATATTTAAAGGGAGCAGTCCAGCCAGTACCAAGGAGGAGGATCACCCTTGGATACCCCACAGTGTAGTGTCATAGTGAGTGAATATCAATGGATTCAAACCGTGAGTACATTTTCAACCTTATTGCTTAGCAGTGAATAACTTAAACTTTTCCCGAATAATTTGGAAGATAGTGCAATTTTGACGAAGAATTTCATCGACTTAGAAAAATTTGGTTCAAGTATAGTTTGTTAAAATTTCACAAGTGTTTGCATGGACTTAGAATAATTTAGTTAAAATGGTTAAGACGGGGAACCTATGCCCGATTTCATAGCGAATTGTATTTGTTTTTAAACACTTAGAAAAATCACGCTTCGAATTCTAAAATATATTCAAAGTGTTTTGGACATAGAAAATATCGAATTTGGTTTTGTATTAAAGATTGTTGAATTAAAATATTGTTACGATGGAAAAGTTATTAAGAAATCAAGAAAATATAAAAGATAGAATTGTAAAGTCTAAAATAAATTTTGGAAAACAAGCTAAAGATAAAATAACTTTGCCTTATTTAGAAACACGTTTAGAAAATGTTGAACAATTTTGGGAATCCTTTAATAAAACACACGATAGAATTTTTAATGAAATTAGTGACAAAGAACTCGAAGCATCGGATTATTGTAATAAAGATTTTTTTACTGAAGTGGAGGAAATATATGTAGAATATAAATCGAAACTAAAAGAATGTCTGTACAAGCTAAAATCATCGGCTCCTAGCGTTTCTGCGCCGCCGACCACAGATTCTTCTAGTTCCGAAAAATCATTAAGAGTGCAGTTGCCTAAAATTACAATCCCCACTTTTACAGGCAAATACAATGATTGGACTAGTTTTAAGGATTTGTTCACATCACTTGTGCACAACAATAAGGGTTTAGATGACGTTCAAAAACTTCACTATTTGAAAACTCACATTCAGGGCGAAGCAGAGCAGCTTCTTAAGCATATTGCGATCACAGCTGATAATTATTCACATTGTTGGTCTCAATTAGAGAAACGCTACGACAATAAAAGGTTCTTAGCCAACTGTATTCTCAAGCGTTTCATGAGTTTAAAAGCAGCGACGACTGAATCTTCAAGCGCCGTAAAACAATTGCTAGATGTAATGAACGAATGTTTAAATGCGCTTAAAAATTTGGGAGTTGACGTTTCCTCTTGGGACATTATAGTTATATTTATTATTAGTCAAAAATTAGATGCTAAGTCTAGGGAACTGTGGGAATCTACAAATAATACCGCATTGAATGAGTTGCCAAAACTTTGTAAATTTGTCGAATTTCTCGAAACCCGTTTCCGAACCTTAGAATGTATTGAGCCTCAAAGCGGAAACAAACAAGGCAACATTCGAAACAAAAATGCTTTGTCGCTTCACGTCGCTAACAAAGATGTAAGCAATTGTATTTTCTGCTCACAAGACCACAAGTTATGCCATTGTAAAAAATATGCTAAAGAAGATGTTGCCACGCGTCGCAAGTTTGCCGAAACCAGTAATCTGTGTTTTAATTGTTTGAGCCCAAATCACTCCGCATACACCTGCCGCCAATCTACAAGGTGCCGTTTATGTAAACGTAAACACCACTCACTTTTACACCCCCAGAATGCTTCAAGGGATGTTAACGAAGTACATGCAAATCAATCTGTCACAGAGGATGTGGTTATTTCAGGCACTTCAAGTGCAGCATCATCATCATCATCCTCCAGCGAGTCCACCAAAGCCATGACGTGTCTCTCAACAGCTAGCAGCCAGGTACTGTTAGCCACAGCTTTGGTGAATGTCGAATCAAAAACTGGATCTTCGGTTTGTCTAAGATCGTTGCTCGATCAAGGTTCTCAGGCTTCATTTATCACGGAGTCCGCAGTCCAGTTGCTGAAATTGAAAAAAAATCCAATGAAAACGTTTGTCTCAGGTCTAGGCGGTGATCAACAAGCATCGCTTGTTTGTAAGTCGATGGTCTCCATCCAAGTTCAGTCTCGTCTCGACCCCGGCTTTGTTGTTCCAGTCAAGGCTTATGTTTTACCCAAATTGACTACTCTCCTTCCCGAACGAAAGGTATTCGTTCGTGACTTGCCCGTCACAGCATCAATCGAGCTAGCCGATCCGTCGTTTGATACGCCGAATAAAATTGATTTGCTGCTAGGCGCAGAAGTTTACAGCCAGATTATGTTACAGGGATTCATTAGAGGTCCTCTGGGCGCTCCTATTGCTCAAAAAACAACGCTCGGTTGGATCTTATCTGGAATTGTAGGTGAAACAGGCAAGTCAGTAGAAATGTGCCATAACGTCGTTGTCAGCATGCACTCGGTTCGGTCGGAAGAAAACGATTTACTGAAGCGCTTTTGGGAACTCGAATCTGAACAGTATTCTACCGAGAAGAAACACTTCACTGAGGAAGAACAAGAATGCGAAAAGATATATGCAAACACAACTGAACGTGACGAGTCTGGTCGTTATGTGGTCAGATTGCCTTTTCGCACTCTAGACCCTCAATCGAAATATGGCAACTCTCAACACATTGCGCAGAGAAGATTTCTACTGCTTGAAAAACGCCTGCTGAAGGATCCAAATCTCAAGGCTGAGTATGTCAAAGTGATTAATGAATATTTGGATCTGGGACATATGGAGATTGTTCAAGATCAAGACAAATCAGATGCGGTATATCTACCACATCATGCGGTCGTAAGAAATGACAAACTCACGACAAAAGTCCGCGTAGTATTTGATGCGTCCTGTCCAGGTAGTAATGGAGTATCGTTGAACCAAGATCTCTTAGTTGGTCCCACTTTACAACCAGAATTGCGTCACATCCTGTTACGTTGGCGTTGCTATCCTATATGTATTGTCGCAGACGTCATCAAAATGTACAGACAAGTGAAAGTTTCAAGCGCTGATGTCGACTTTCAACGCCTGTTTTGGCGAGAAAATCCAGAAGATGAACTCCAGCATCTTCGACTCTCACGAGTCACTTTCGGGACATCAGCAGCTCCGTATCTAGCTGTAAAATCATTACAACAAATTGCGATCGATGAAGGAATGAACTTTCCGTTAGCATCGAGTCGAGTGCTGAATGATTTTTACATCGACGATTACCTGACAGGATGTCAGACGGTGACTGAAGGCATCGAAGTTTATCAGCAGACAAAGGAATTACTCAGCCGCGCAGGATTTCAGCTCCAAAAATGGTCAACGAACAGTGAAGAATTGCTAGACCATATGCACGAAGACAAGCGAACATCGGTGGAGAATCTGGAACTGAAATGTGATAATCCTGTTACGAAAATATTAGGACTCACCTGGAATAAGAAGTCTGACGAGTTCGAATACACAGTCCAGCTTCCGCCGTTAGAGACACCTGTAACAAAGAGAAGAGTCATATCCGACATAGCAAGACTGTTCGATCCCCTCGGATGGATAGCGCCAGCCATAATAACGGCGAAGTGCTTCATTCAAAGGATTTGGCTCACAGGGATCGAATGGGACCAAGAACTGCCGCCGTCACTGATGAAAGATTGGCTTCACTTTAGAAATGACTTACATCAACTTACCAATTTTCGTGTCCCGCGCTGGATTCACGTATCCAGTGATGACCAACGCGTCGAACTCCATGGGTTCGCAGACGCATCGAACGTGGCATTCGCCGCTGTAATTTATGCTCGCGTCATTGACCAGAACGGTTCCATCCACGTTAGACTGGTAACATCAAGAACCAAAGTAGCTCCTATAAAACAAATCTCAATCCCAAGACTGGAATTGTGCGGGATGGTTTTGTTGTCGAAATTGCTGAGAGAAGTTGCTACTGTGTTGGATATACCAAAGCAACACATGCACGCCTGGACGGACTCGTCAGTGGTGCTAGCATGGCTGAAAAGCCATCCTAGTAGATGGAAGACGTTTGTTGCCAATCGAGTGGCCGATATACATACCGTCCTTGATGGAAACCAAGTCGCGCACGTGTCCACGCACCAAAACCCAGCAGATTGTGCATCCAGAGGAGTGAAACCGTCAGAATGCGCCAAGCTGCTCTTGTGGCAAGAAGGTCCGGAGTGGCTGAAACAGAAAACTATAGATTACAAAACACAAGAAAAGGATACAAAATTGGAAGAAAAGAAAGTAAAAAGTCATACAGTCACCTGCGAAAAAACAGAAGACAGCATCCTGACTAAATTCTCAACCTTGATACGACTTACCAGAGTCATCGCGTACTGCAGAAGATTACTCTCTCCATGGCCCAAAGGTGTTCTAACTGCGGAAGAATTAAAAAGAGCGTTACACACGTGTATCAAATTGAGCCAAAGAAATTGGTTTCAAGAAGAAATTAATGAACTTAAAAATAATAAAAAAGTTAATAAGAAAAGTAAACTTACCTCGCTGAATCCGTTCATCGACGCCGATGATTTCCTTAGGGTTGGTGGACGCTTGCAGAATTCCAATCTCGATGAAAATGCTAAACATCCCATTTTGATATCACGAAACTCGAACTTAGCAAGATTAATCATTGCCGACGCTCATAAGAAAACATGCCACGGCGGTCCTCAACTCGTTATCACGTTTTTGAGGGCCCAATATTGGATCGTCAACGTCAAGAGTCTCGTTCGGCAACATATCATGAGATGTGTAGTTTGTGTTCGATTCGCGGCTAAAACTACTCAACAAATGATGGGTCAGTTACCAGAAGCTCGAGTAACAGCTAGCCGACCTTTCTTAAGAAGCGGAGTGGACTACGCAGGTCCTATCAACGTCCGTCTATCAAAGGGGCGTGGCTATCACTCCACCAAAGGCTACATCTGCGTTTTTGTTTGCATGTGCGTCAAGGCGGTACATCTCGAAGTTGTAAGCGATATGACAGCTTTGAGCTTCTTAGCGGCTTTCAAGCGCTTCGTAGCCCGACGAGGTCATGTAGCAGAATTGTGGAGTGACAATGGAACCACGTTCGTAGGTGGCGCTAAAGAGTTGAAGGCCTTGTTCAATGCTGAAAGGTCGAGTCTAGCTATTGAAATTGCTGATTGGTTCGCTTCCAATGGCACTTCCTTTCATTTCATTCCTCCCCATTCTCCGAATTTTGGAGGACTTTGGGAGGCAGGCGTGAAGGCCACGAAGACTCATTTGAAAAAGATCATCGGGACAAGCACCCTAACTTTTGAAGAGATGACGACTTTGCTGTCGCAAATTGAGGCTTGCCTTAATTCAAGGCCCATTTCACAGCTCCCAACTTATCCAGACGAGCCATATGCTCTCACGCCAGGTCACTTCCTTGTGGGTGAACCCTTGGTCGTGGTCCCTGATAAAAATTACGTAGACTCCAACATTTCTTCGCTGAATAGATGGCACCTAACTCAGAAAATGTTGCAAGATTTCTGGCGTAGGTGGTCGCAGGAGTATTTAACTCAACTACAACATCGTTACAAGTGGAAGGACATTGCATCTGAACCAAAGATTGGCGATGTTGTACTAATCAGGGAAGATGATCTTCCGCCGGCAAAATGGCTGCTAGGAATTATCACAGAAAAGCATACTGGTTCGGACAAGCTTACGCGTGTGGTGAGCGTAAGGTCAAAAACTAATGTCATAAAGCGACCTCTATCAAAAATTGTTGTGTTGCCTGTTGCGCAATAACCATTATACAGTCCACATTTATGTAAATAGCTATTTAATTTTATTGTTGTTGTTTTGTATATACTCAGAGTATTAGCTCTATCGTTTGTTTTTTGTATTTACTCAGAGTATTAGCTCTACTCTAGTTACGAACCACCACAGGTCGTATTGTAATCAAATATTGTGTTTCGCGAAACCCGCACCGTGTCGCATCTAGTTCTTATTTTTCAAATTAAATTGTAGTTAATTTGTTATTTTCTTTTATATCACTATTGTATGAACGATTGTGTCAATGCGTTCATGGCGGGCGATATGTTAAGGTTCAAATGGTTCGAATATTTATTTTTTGTAGTTCGACCACTTATCACTAGATGGCGTTGACCATGCCTAAAACGCGCTAACGTTTCGTTCGCGGAACATAGGTACCATCGATCTGTGTGAGTAAATAAAAACTTTTGCTACTTGACAAAATCTTGTTTGCATTTAACACCCTTTGAGGTTTTTGAGGGTTCTGTACAGCCATGATGTTTCTTCCATAACTTGTTATTTCAATTTTTCATGAGAAATTATCGGAACCGAAGTTGTTTGAAATTTGATTTCCTACAACTTTGATTCTCATCAACTTTTTCCAGGATCGATATTTGTTTTAATAAGACAATGGTGCCATTTTGTTTCTTCTATAACTAGTCATTTCAATTTTTCATGAGAAATTATCGGAACCAAAGTTGTTCGAAATTTGATTTTCTACAACTTTGATTCCCATCAACTTTTTCCAGGATCGATATTTGTTTTAATAAGACAATGGTGCCATTTTATTTCTTCTATAACTAGTTATTTAAATTTTTCATGAGAAATTATCGGAACCAAAGTTGTTTGAAATTTGATTTTCTACAACTTTGATTCCCATCAACTTTTTCTAGGATCGATATTTTTTTAATAAGTCAGTGGTGCCATGTTGTTTCTTCTATAACTTATGTTATTTCAATTTTTCATGAGAAATCATCGGAACTAAGGTTGTTTGAAATTTGATTTCCTACAACTTTGACTCTTATCTACTTTTTCTAGAATCGTTTTTTTTTTAAAAAGACAGTGGTGCCATTTTGCTTCTTCTATAACGTGTTGTTTCAATTTTTCATGAGAAATTATCGGTACCAAAAATGTTTGAAATTTGATTTCCTACAACTTTGATTCCCATCAACTTTTTCTAGGATCGACATTTTTTTAATAAGACAGTGGTGCCATTTTGTTTCTTCTATAACTTGTTATTTCAATTTTTCATTAGAAATTATCGGAACCAAAATGTTTGAAATATTTTAATCTCCTAGAACTATGATTCCCATCAACTTTTTCTAGGATCGATATTTTTTTTAACAAGACTGGTGCCATATTGTTTACAATGGCACCACTGTCATAGGTATTCGGAAATATCGATCCTACAAAAGTTGATGGGAATTAAAGTTGTAGTAAATCAAATTCCAAACAACTTTGGTTCCGATAATTTTTCATAAAAATTGATATTACGTGAGTTACTGAAGATTCAGTTAATCATCGAAGAGGTCCAAATATGCAAACCATCGCAGTGCCTATCGAGAATAGTTAACTACATTAGGACCCCCTGAACTGATGCGATCATTTCGTCATGTGTGCCCAGCTTAAGTCTTAAACCTTCGAGGATTTAGCTCAAAGAAAATTATACTCAAGAGATTTACCGTCTTACCACAAAAGTTTTACGTACGCTTTAGTTTACAAATTGCACGGCTAAACAGTGTTTAAGGCGTGTTTATATCTTTGATGGTGAGGCGGTTAGCTACTCCTAGCGAAGCGAAACGCGAAAGTTTTATAAAACACATTTCACTACGTATTATTGCAATAAATGATTCTGTTTCACTAAATTTATCTGATAGTAAAATAAATTAGTAAATTAATCAGTATAGCCGTGGTGGTCTAGAGGTTGTGACACCCGCCTTACAATCGTGAGGTCGTGGGTTCGAATCCCCGGTCCCGTACCAATGAGTACTTTGAAATTTATGTACGGAATTTCACACCACTGGCTTTTCGGTGAAGGAAAACATCGTGAGGCAACCTGCATACGTCCGTGGAAGAAATTCGATGGCGTATGTGAATCCACCAACCCGCATTGGGCCAGCGTGGTGGATATGGCCCAGTCACCCTTCGTGGGTAGGCCTACGTCCCGCAGTGGACTATTAAAAAGGCTGGTACGGTACGGTAAAATAAATTGAAATACATAATACAATAAGGTGAAAAGATTTTTTCGCGTTCCCTCGGTTTTTGAACTCATGCAGCTTTAGCTATAGGGTAAGGCTATAGGCCTTACTACAAAACTTGGCGACGACGCGACGACGCGGCGACGCCTAGATCTTTTATTTCGATTGTAACTATACATTGCTCAGGTCTTGATCCAACAAAAGTTATTTATAATGTTTATTCCAGAGGTTGAATATGTTAGTGTGATCTGAAAAATTCAAGATATTGTATAGTTAGGTACAACGACATCCCATATGCGAAATTTCCAATCTAATGTCAAAATAAAATCTGGGTTTTTAATAATTAGGTACCTATTATTATCCTTGGCTTGGTATGTTCCGGGGCATCCCTGATGCACGATTGTAGCTAGCGGTGGCTAGAGGAGCTTTGATTGTAGGCGAGTTAGGGCGCAAACATGCGCATGTTCAAGTTTAGCGTAGGTTAATTTATTAGATAGGTAAGGACTTGGGTAGGACCTACGCTACAAAAAACGTCGAGGTGGTAGTAAAACTCTCCTGTCGTTCGTGAGGTCGTGCGTGGGTTCAAATCCCGTTTCCGTAGGTACCAATGAGTTCTTTGGAACTTATGTATGGACTTTCACACCACTGGCTTTTCAGTGAAGGAAAACCTCGTGATAATGTATGTAGCAAAAATATATTCGATGGCGATTGTGAATTCACCAACCCGCACTGGGCAGCGTGCTGGATAAGGCCCCATCAACCTTGGTGGGTAGGCCTGTTCAACAGAGGTCTATCAAAGGGCCGGTACAGTACCTTTGCTACGCCTCCCCTGGCTATACAGACCTACCATGATAGGTATACATAACCCAATAAGTGTGAACCGTGTACAAAATTTAATTTATGTATTACATACCTCCACTTGTATTTTACAATACTTAGTTGCCGCCTGCCGGGCATTGCATATGTATGTACCTATATAGTTCTTGAGTGATGACCACGTACCGGTAATCGCAGCTTAGGATGTCCACCCACAAGGTGGCTGACGACCTCATTGCGAATTGAGACCACGGGATCGCACTGACAAAGAGAATGTAATAGTATCACACTGATGCAAGCCTTTTCTAACCGGTCATAATGAATATCCTTTGACAACGTCTTATGACTGATGGTTGGATGGCGGACAGTGGGTACCTACTCGCTGCTTATTTTGCGATTTCAAATACTTTAGGGCAGCGTTTTTTAACTTTTTTCAGTCCGCGGGCTCCTAGAAAATTGAGCACAATTTCAAAGACCCCAGTATTCCGAACAATAGGCCTTGCATTGCATAATATGTTTAACAGAATCTTCATAAGTCCATATCTCGACTCGCTCTTGATCGATTTCGGTTATACAATACTCACAAATATTATAATATATTTGCTATATTTATAAATACAAATAAATAAAAAAATCGAATGAAAATCGTATGTAAATTGTGGGTGCGGGTGGTTGGTACAGGGGTGCAGGGGATTGATTGCAAGACTTGCTGGAATTTATATTTACCTACTAGTTAGTTCAAATTGAATGTTCAATGATAGGATGGCGGACCTCAATACACATAAGTAATCGCGGACCTCCGGGGTCTGCGGACCACAAGTTAAGAAGACGCTGCTTTACAGGATGGAGTATTGAATTCATGAAATGCATCATATTGGTATTGTTCGTCAGATGTCGATAAAATTGGAGTAATAACAATGTGATAACAAAGTGAGTCATGGGGAAGTCACCGAGCGATAGCATTTAGGATTACTTGTTTACTTACTTGTATTTTGATTAGTACCTATTTGTAGCAATCTGCCATCGCTGCGCATCATGCGCTGACTCATATCGTAATAAAGGTTATCATTTAGATATTATACCTATCTATCATTCATCTCCTTTTTACACGGCTTATCAATAAACATTTTCTTATTCTTATCTCATCCCCTGAACCCCAAAATGACGCATAAATAATAAGTACTTAGTAGAATGATTTTTTATCGCGTATTGTATACAGGGTTATTTTTAATCAATTAGCATCCTTCTAGGGGCTTATTCTGTAGGTACTTACATCAAAACTAACAACTTTTGTTCTGCGACTTCTGTTTAAAACAAAAAAGAAATCAGCTGTTTCATACATTTGGTCGCGGGTGAACTATACCTTATTTCTATGGAACACCATTTTTTTTTAGTTTTGACCTAATAGGCGCAAAACAAAAGTTGTTAGTTTTGATGTACAGAATAAGCCCTTACAAGGATGCTAATTGATTAGAAATAACCCTGTATAAGAGCGCGCTTGACCAACAACTCACCTGATGGTAAGCGACGTTGTCGTCGAAGATGAAGCACGCAGACTTAGAAGATGCCAATTATAACTTTTCTGACTATAAAAATCGTTAGATTATAATTATCTTTCTGGAAACAAGAATCCTGGCCACAGTATGTATAGTAGGTAGGTACCTATTTACTGTGTCCTGGCAGTCTGTCCATTCCCTGCACGGCCGACTTTACGGATCAGAAACCTTGAGTCAAATAGCTACGTACTTACTGAATAATATATTATATACGTATGTAGGTATTTACGTATCAACAGTGTTTTATTTTTTGGGTAAAATATGGGTAAAATGGTAAAGCAAATTAGGTATAGTTTAGGTACAATTTCATTCTAAAGCTGAATGGAAATAATAAACCGGACATGTGCGATCGAGGATTCCGTACAAATCAAGAAAATTACACAAAATTGTGAAGTAAGTTGTTAAAATCTCTATACTCGAATCGTCATACATCGAAAATTACACATTGTTAAAATAATTAAAAACCTGTTTTAGCATGTGCTAATGAAGTTTTATATATCTAGACGCGTGAAAGCGCGTCCAGCCATGTGTTCAAAGAAAACTGGCGACGCAGCGACCGTGTGTAATATTACACGAACCATTTGGAGCTACTTTTGACTTCATCACAACTCGAAAACTAATTAATCTACATACATAAAATTTGGCATATTAATTAAAACCTCTTAGCCAAAATTTAATAAATTTTGTTCAAACGATTACTGATATATTAGGGTTTGAAAATTGGGGAATCATTGACTGATTCACTCACTCACTCACTTATAGATCAAAAACCTAACCCACTGCCATATGACCTAGAAACTTGATATTTGGCACCAAGGTAGACTATCAGCAGTATACAAAGGAAAAAAATTAAAAACTAAAAATTTTTGATAACTAGAACTAGTACTATTGACAAAGTAGTTGGGAAATTTAGGTAACCAATACTCCACTAGATGACGTTATTGTCGCGAGGCGCTATCTCTAGATCGCCGTAACAAGATTTTCGATAGATCAACCGTCTTATTTGTGATGATTAATTCTATTATTTATTTCTGAATCCATAAGTAATGATATTTCATCAAAAACATAAATGTGACTTGGCTAGTTTAATGCAATTTAAAAAAAAAAAAAAAAAAAAAGTTAAATCTTGAGCTTGAATTACGTAAGTATATACATCCCTTTAGAACGTTGTGTGTTCTTGTAGCTAACATTTGAGGATTTCCTACAGAGCACATGGATGAAGATCATAATTCTTTTGTTGGGAAGTTGGCAACTACGCATATTATAACTCTTTTATTGAACGCATTGCTCATAGGTATTTCACATTTATGTTTTTGATGACATGATACCTTACTATGAAAGTTCATGAAACGATTTACTCACTTTGAATTTTGAACCCATATTTTGTGAATTTTGAGGCCCTATTTTTTGTGATTCTAATTAAAAATGTACAGTTTTCAGATTTATTCCTATATGTGTATTCTGAGACAATGCTCCTCGCCAAATTTCATAGTTCTATATCAACGGGAGTCGGGAAGTACCCTGTAGGTTTTGATTTTTGTGAGTGTCGAAATATGCGTTTTTTTACGACATAAACGACTCTTACTTTTTTAAACGATAACTGAAAAGTTTTTCTTTTACACAACTGCAAGATACCATAGATATACGTATACAGCAGATATCTGTGGTATACAGTTTAAATTTCAACTAGATATCTTTACGCGTTCCTGAGATAAAAGTCTTGACATACCTACACACAGACGGACAGACGGACAACAAGTTATCCTATAAGGGTTCCGCTTTTTCTGTTTGAGGTACGGAACTTGAGTAGGAGTTCGAAAGGTATTTTTTTTTGTGTTATCACCATATCTTGCGATTTCGTCTCTGTGTAAAAATTGTTTATTTAGTTTATGTCCTCGAATGTCTTACTAATCTTCTGTGTATAAATGCCGTAATTTTATATTATACATAGAGTACGTCATTCAGGAACATACAATAAGTTCAGAGCGTCACATCGTACACCTACCTATGACTACGTCAAAACGAAAGCTAAGTTAAAAATAAAACCAAACTGTAATAAATACACAACCTCGAAGTACACAACACAATGCGAACGGGAATCCCAGCCACCGAGCTGACTGATATTATGCGTCTATTCAAGGACTTCGCAGTTCGCCGCCATATCCCCAACAAGCAAAATAGTCGAATAAGGAAACATTTACTCAACTAAACATCGAATAGTTGTTGAATAGTAGCTACATACGTACAACATTGTGCAGTAAAAGTGTTATGTTATGTCTTTTAGTGCAAATCGTATAGAAGTGCCCGTATCTGGCTTATGTCACAAATAAATGCTATACGAGTGCTATAATAGTGATTGAATTACAATTTAATGTGTAAAAAAAGCTTTTATACGACAATTACCTGACATACTTTTTATTCAGCAAATTTGTCGAATACTAGCTACCTGGTGATTAAATAGCAACGTAGTTTCTTTTATAACACGGTAAAAACACAAGTCGAATTATAGTTTTCTAATTACAGTTACAGAACCTCAAGTGTAACAATTTTATTATAGCACTTTTATTCGACAAAATATTGAGTAAAAGAGTTTTTGGTACTTTTATTGCTCAAAAACCTAAAACATGGCTGCATATTAATGCAACGCAGTCACATTTATTCGACGAATAGTCGAGTTAGTATGATATAACAGCAACTAATTTACTAGTGTTCGCGTAATGGCTCCCTAGTAGCATATTAATAAAATTAAATGGAATTTATAAAATATTTCTACAAAATTATTGCAAAAGACGCGTGGCCCACACATATATGTTAAATAATACATTACAGTTTATCGACAAAGTTAAATTGCCAGTAATTTTCCTATATAATTATGTAGATATACATTTAGATATAGAAACTGTATTCTTTTTAATAATTACTAAATGGACATGACACCTCTGTCTTTTATAATATTTGAAGTGACAAACACACAAAGACTGGTGCATTTCCATAACGGCACAGAATACGCAATCGTTCTAATTTAAAATGGAATAACAGTGCAAATTTGGCGTTTAACGAACAAAAATGTCGAATTGTAGCAAATTAGCAGCGTTTACTTCACTTTATTGCTGATTAGTGGCAACATAAACACTTCAACTCTATCAATAAGGGGTACAGTTGCAGCTATATTGCTTTTACTGCACTAAATTGGGATCGTTTTGCTTTTATTCGATGTTTATTCCACAAATCATTCGTCCTATTTACACAGTTACTGCACTTCTACAGTACTTTTTAGTGCTATAATCTGCGCCTTTTTCGCGTTGTATAAACGTTGACTCGACATTTATAGCACTAATTATGGGACTTTTATAGAACTAAACAGTAAAACCAAAACGTCGCCGCGACTGTTATAGCACAACTTTTTGCTAGTTGGGATCGTACCTACCGTTGCGGTTTTCTGTAGGTACCTACCACCGATTTCCTGTTCCGTAAGAGTTAAATCATAGAATAGGTACAAGGTGCTCGTTACAGTAGCGTAGCACGGGCTAATATAGACGTGGGCGAATACGTAAAGTAAAAGTAAAGTAAATTTTATTGCTTTAAACTGTGTCATTACAAAGGTGTTAAAAGTACATTATTGGTTTCAACAGTTTGTCCGAGCGGACATGCAATAAGCAATATGGTAGCCACCCTAAGACTCGGACTAGAGTCGTAATAGATGGTTACCTACCATAAGCATTACATACATTAATTCATAATAATAATCAGCTATTTACATCATTATTATTTAAAATATTCGTATGTATGTTTGGGATCAACCGTTTATAAATTATACAATTTATAACAATAATAATATACGCATCAGCGATACGCAACCATACGCAACATCAAACATACTTTGACACGACAGCATCACGTAATTCACGTAGGTACGACAGTGAAATAATATAAATGCGCATGCATTGGGATATTGAAAAGGAAATAGAGTTGAAAAATAATAAATACGAGACCGCAATTTGAATGCGAGGCTGAGGGAGTAGGGCGACTTCGCCCAAGAAAGAAATATAATTATATTATAATACCTATCTTCTCTCTATTCTTCTCTACTATTATTTATTAGACAGCACTCCACAACGTGCTCCGCAGGGTCTTATAATCAGACAGTACCTGAATGAAGCTCTCATAGAAAATTTAAGTTCTACATAATGTGATTTTCAATTTGACCAGCGTCGTTATGATTGAAAATGGCTCAAAATATCAGACACACCTTTTTGTGAGCAAGTAAGGCACCAAGCTAACAGAGGCCAAAAGTCACAGAGCAGTTGCAAACTAACGTCGGTTGTTTGTAACGCCTGCTCTAAATTTATAGCAATCGCGCGAGAAATTGCGATGATTAAGATACAATTGCTGCGTCATGAATACCTAATAGTACATAGCGTTGAACTTCGTGCTCGAAAAATACTTATCTCGCGATTTCACCGCATTTTGATTCCCGTATTAATCATCGGTCGGCCATCAATGTTATGGAGTACGTTATCAGAGATGTGAGTATTAGACAAGTACTTAGCTACTATGAGACATTGAGGATGACTCACTCGTCCGAATAATTCAATTCAGTAAGGTGCGGACCACGAAGTTATAATAACTTCGTGGTGCGGATACACAGCGGCAGGAACCATACTGCGACGCGTAGTTAGCCATTCTAATCGTAATATCTTAGAGAATAAATAACTAAAACTCTAAGCGTAATATCTTTTGTTACTGTGCCAAGCGTCTCTTTGGATATTTTAATCTAGTTTTCTAAAAATATTACCAACAGATAAATTATCAAAAATATTAAAAACATATTTTTAGTCAGTTTTTAATTATGAATAACATCTCTACCTACCGAATGACATCACGAGCTTCCAACCCAAAACTTTAAAACGAGCTATAAAAATATGCTATTACATTTTATTTTAATTTATCTGAAATTACAAATCTATAGCAGAAGGCTGTTGTTATGTGACACTGTTGGACCGCACCTTAGTAAAGATTAGGTATAGAGAGGTCCTATTCTGGATCTGATGCACTTTACATGCAGTCAGCAAACATAGAGCACAGATGTTTTATTCTAAGTATAGGTACCAAAGGTATTCTTAGGATGAGGATTAAGTATTTATTTACTATTAATATGACTTTGGAGCTCTAGTTTTTTATTTATTATTAGACATTATAGTCCGAATTCATTAATTCTTTTTTTATTGGAAAGAGTATACTTCGAAATTGGTCCCATTGAAAGTTTATCGAAATTGGCTGAGCCATTTTTGATAATTCAACATTAATGTGAAAAATGTTACATCGTTGTGTGCATAATATTTGCGTTCTAGCGATGCGCTCCGGCTTCGCACAGGTGTATTATACATATAAACATTTCTCTTGAATTACTCTATTTATTAAAGAAACTGCATCAAAATCCGTTGCGTAGTTTTAAAGATATAAGCATACATGGGGACAGACAGCGGGAAGCGAATTTGTTTTATACTATGTAATGATTCTGTACACGGGTGAAGTCGGTCATGCTGTTTTTTTGCGAAAAATAATAATAATTATCTTATAAAGATGAGTAAAATAGTCTTCCGGAGTATATCGTCGTCGCGATCGTAGAATAGGTATTTTCTGCTAAATTGCTCCCTACAGATGTTCGATACCTCCGGTTAGAATTGACCATCCAGTGCCAATTAAATGTTATCTATCCGGCACCGCTAATATAACACTGCGGATAATCACTACGAAGAGATATCATTATCGACTTACCTAGATAATTTCGAAAAGAGACAAATGACTCAGAGCTGATAAATCAAAATCATTGCAGGGCACGCTCCACTTACTCATCATTATCATAGTTGTCATCCTGCTTGTAAATAAAACATTCTTCTAATATTTGCTCTTTGCACCAATATGATTTGAATATTTAACACATTACGATGCCGAGCATTCACAAAATGGTCAAGCTCGTAAGTATATTTACAAAAAGGTCAAAAAGCGCGCGTAGTGCACATGCAAGCTTGTTTCGCGCCAAGTGTTGCGCAGCTTCCCAGAAAGCGTTTTCCTCGTTGGGGGCGCGCGGGAGCTGCGCCCGCGCCGCCGCGGTGACGCAGCGCGACGTCACGCCGATGACGCGAGGCTCGCATAAAAAGCGTGCAGCTCGTGGCGCGCGAGCCCTAGTGTTGTGGCAGCCACCGGCCGGCGCATGGCGCCCCGACATGCCTGCATGGAGCCCGCGCCGCCGCCCGCCTCGCCGGGCCCCGACGACGACGACTCCGGGGACGAGGCCGTCGTGCCTGCCGGTAACTCGCGCCCCATCTCCCGAAGTCCCGACCCAACGGACCCAAGTCCCTTTTCGTCCGTGGGTCATCTGTGACTGTCCCGTCTGTGTGAATGTGTGTGATCAATCGTGATTGTTACGTGCAAGTGTGTGGAAGTGATGGAAGTGTATGCACCTGTGAACTGTCAACGTGACAGTGACATGCAACCACGGAAATGTCAAGGGGTTTGGAGCATAATGTCGTGCACGCAGGATGCACAGGATAGAGAATAATACATTGGAATCTAATAGGAATACATAGGGTTCCTATTAGATTCTTGTTTATACCATACTAACCCTAAAATGTTGGTGCCTGCTCGTACCACCTAAGTTGCATACTTGCTGTATGGTACATAGATAGGTTGATATAAAAGTTGCACAAAGGAAGCGAAAGACATGTTGACATAATAGATACCTAATCTAGGCCATGTATATATCCGCGGCCCTATAAAACACAAAATTTCTTAAAACTTTAAATTTTGCTTTCTACTGTGGGTCCAAACTTTAAAAGATTTGATTCCATCATTGGATAACCAGAATGGGCGTTTTTAATGATTGTTATTATATTAAGGTTTGACTTATGTAACCTCTTTGATAAAAGTTGATTATTAGAGCTACTTATTGTTTGTTGGTTGGTATGTACCTATTCAAACAGTTTCCTACCTAAAGAAATAAACAAAGTACCTATGCCTTTGTATATAGCTTACAACATAGGTATGAACTTAATAACAAACCTTGTTACTGCAATATTCCTTGTCCTAGAGCTTGATGCAAACAAGGAATCAGGGTTATACCCCTATCTACCTACCGACCTGATCAATTTAATTTTCAATCCTAGTTTACTATAAGTACCTACTTAGTTTTAATGGTAGGAACCTAATACTATCCAATGCAGTACCTATTGACTGGGAACAAACCGAATAATAATATCTATAGAACAGAAGACCGTAAGTTCTGCTTTACTAAGCTGAGCTAGACTGCTTGCTTACTCTAGGAAACATCCCTATGCTACCTAATATTATTATATCTTCTTTGCCTATGCTAAGCTCGGGGCGACCGTCAAAACCCATTATTTATATACTTACGTGTAATTTTTCATTTAATTATAGTACTTATACAGGGTTATTTCTAATCAATTAGCATCCATTTAGGGGTTTATTCTGTACATCAAAACTAAAAACTTTTGTTCTGCTACTTTTGTCAAACTCGAAAAAAAATCAGCTGTTCCATACATTTTGTCGCGGTTGAACGATATTGTTCTATGGAACAACAAAATTTTTTTTTGAGTTTTGACAAAAGTCGCAGAACAAAATTTGTTAGTTTTGATGGACAGAATAAGCCCCTAAGAGGATGCTAATTGATTAGAAATAACCCTGTATAATATAACCTTTCTCAACTAACTTATATGAATGGTAAAAAGTACAATTTCTGAATTTTTAGAATAATTTTCAAACCTTGTAGAGTCTTAGATGGAGTGTCGTTTGAATTGGTGTGGATGTTTATAAAATAAACAGCCAAGAAAAACCTGAGTAATGCTTTGAATTTTAACTTTAATTGATAGTTAATTGATGCATCTAGCTATGACTAGATGACAGCTTTTTAATTTGTTCATAACCTAATAAATCTAAGAATATTTACTATATGTAATGTTCTAAGCAAATGAAACGCAACAACACCACACGGTGCCGACGGCAAGCCTCAGTTAGACTATTAGGTAGGTATATTATTATTGGTATTAGGTTATATTAGGATTAATTCATTTCAATATAGGGACCTAAATAAGGTACCTTTAATGAATTGAATTGAATGTAGGTATTTACCTAGCTCGGTTTTAATGATATTTTTCGACCGATTATGTAATTCAGTGGTATCTTTGACGGCTCTGACTCATTTCCATAAAATTTACATGGCTCAGTGTATAGCAGTCGATTAATACATATGCCGTCAATAGGCCGTTAAAAGGGAACAAATATTATGCCACCCATTATTACAATATTTGACAATTAAATTGTAAGTTTACAAGATTTGTACACTATCACAGGCAAAGGTGGGTCTAACTATCGAAATTAGGTAGTCAAAAATATGTTAGTTTATTGCCACCTAGTATCTGTCGCTTTATTCAGTTATCGGGAAACCGTCTACTGCTTACTACTAATATACTTACTGGCTACTTAGTGTCTAAATTATAGTTAATTTAATCCAACAATTCACGAAATAACGTATGGTTACTCAACGAGGATAATGACTGTTCTAGGACATCAAAATTCTATACAACACTGCACCTATTACGGGCTGAATAAAGTGATTTGATTTATTATATTTGAGCAAATTCGTAGTAAGTAAAAGGTCAAAATACATAACTTCTACTGGGAATTAATTAATTTATAATTAATCTATTAACGTTTACGGTTAACAAAGTACATTAATAGATGGTAAAGTTGGTTAAATAAACTAAAATAGATAACCTTTAATGTTTTAAACAAATACTATTCAACTAAAATAAACAAGGTACCGTTTGAACCTTTACAAGGAAATACCCAGCCTACGGAAGAATTAGGTATAACAGTAATATCCATGAAATAAGATACCTACATTACATTATTATATTATAAATATATTTACATTACGATTGAGAACAAGGAACGACCACCTTAGTAGGAATAATAGAATAACTATCTTGCCAATAACTTTGGGAGCTCGAAGAAAACGCACTCCGTGCGTCTAGGCCTAAAAAAACTAAAATGGCCTAATTTGAGACCTCACATTAAATAAATAGATTAACTTTATTTATTTATTTAATAACTAAAACGGCACAGTAGTACCACTTTAGATTAGTGTTACGGAGTTGACAAAATCATTTTGAAGAGACTCAAGCTAAACGATACAATAACAGAATAATTTTTAAGACGATTAATTTGCTTTGTATTTGCAGGTGCTATTATTATAGTATTATAGGTACTTAAGTAGGTACTGATCCTCGTATTGTTTTTAAAACCGTACAAGTATGCCTAAAAAAATAAACCGCTCTTAACAAACTTATTTAATTATGAAGCACATATACTTTATAAGAGGGCGCCACCCAAACGCATACAAAAAAAATCATTCAAAACGGTTCAGCCGTTTAGGAGGAGTTCTGTGACATACACATTATGAAACTTCTCTGATTAATATATTTTATAGAATCATGTAATTAAATATCTACTAATAATATTTTACCAGCAATAAGTTTATATAAGTGCCTAAATTTGAAAACGTTAATTTAATTTATTTTCTTGTCGCCTCTAGGATAATAACGAACACTAGAGATGATCAATGTTTTATAAGTTTATTGTGCAATAAAGATATTTTGAAATTGAAAAAATTGAGTGACATACACACGTACAGTAGAAATAGTAGAATTATATATATATTCCATTAAGCAACTAGGTATGTTGAATCTCTAGGTTCCAACTCACCCACTTATTGCAACTCTACCACTAACCTTTCTTTGCGGAACTTACAAAGAAACTACCTAGTCGTGTACCAAATAATTTAATGAATAAATGATAGACAATATTTTGGGTTAGTGATAGGTAGCGTAGGTAGATGTACTAGGTTGTACCCGCGGCTTTAGGGATAAATAATTATGTTTCGCAAAAAATGGAACGACCGCCTTCCACCGTGTACAGAATCAGTAAATATAATACAGTCCTGTATTATATTTACTGGTGTTGATTTGGCTCAATGTATAAGCATTATCATTCAGCGTGTTAATGCAGCCCGCATGCTGGGCACGCTGCAAATTACCAGTGGGCTTCAGCATTTGGAAGGCACAAAGCTTTTCAGCTTCAAGGGTCTGTGAATGATCCAATTGCTTTTTATATACTTAGTACCTAGTAGTTTATGTAGTTTAAGCATATATAAGCAGAATTCGAATAGTTTACACGAATCGATGTGACATCCATGTACATTATTGTTGATTTATCAAAAACGGCTCAGCTAATTTCGATAAAATTTAAATGGGACCACCTCCGGAGTAGGTATTCTCTTTCAAAATAAAAATTCATTTTTAATTGGGTTCACTATTGGCGAAAATATCGATAAACATACACAATAAAATTACATACAGACGAATATAGTAGGTAAGTACCTCCTCCTTTTTGGAAGTCGGTAAAAAATACTTTATTTTATAAAGAGACACATTAAATTAAATATTCAATTTTATTTTATTTTTCTTGTAATTTGTAATGTAATCTGTTTCAAATATCTCCTTAATTAGGCTTAGAAATTTGGAAAATGATATCCATATGATAGTGATTACTAATAACTAAGAATAAAAGACCGGGAGGTAAATGAAATTTGATTACCTACTGGTTTTTTACACCATTAGCTTTCCGGTAAAGGAAAATACCGTGAGGCAACCTGCATACGTGCGTAGAAATTCGATGGCATTTGTATATGAATCCACCAACCCGCATTGGCCCAATGGACCTTCGTGGGAAGGCCTAGGTCCAGCAGTGGATTAATAAAAGGTTTCTACGCAGCACAGTCTTTCAAATCATTCGATGATATTTTTCACTATTTTGATACATGACTGTTTGGTTTTCCCAGACCCCGAGAAATGGGACGGGCGCGACGTGGCGCGCTGCGTGCGGTGGGTGGCGCGTACCTTCGGCGTGCGCGCGCCGCGACGCCACCTGCTGCCTGCCAGCGGCGCCGCCTTGCTGCAGCTTACGGAGGACCACTGGCTGCAGGTACTACTGAACATGCACTTGTCACCAATCTGTGAACTCCTGACATCGCCGCGCCGCCACCTACTGCCCGACAGAGGCACCGTGCTACTGCAGCTTACGGAGGACCACTGGCTGCAAATACTACTGGACACTTGTCACCAATCTGTGAACTCCTGACATTACCGCGCCGCCACCTACTGCCCGACAGAGGCACCGTGCTATTGCAGCTTACGGAGGACCACTGGCTGCAGATACTACTGGACACTTGTCACCAATCTGTGAACTCCTGACATTACCGCGCCGCCACCTACTGCCCGACAGAGGCCCCGTGCTGCTGCAGCTTACGGAGGATCACTGGCTGCAGGTACTACTGGATATTATCGAATCTATCCACTAGTCCTCCTCAAATCGTAGCGCCGTCTTCTACTTACCGGCCGCAGATAGCGCTTCTTCAGCTCACGAAAGATCACTAGCTACAGGTAGATACTATTACTCCATAGAATACCAGCCTACAACCTTCTTACATCGCCGCGCTGTTACAGCCCACGGTTGATCACTGGCTGCAGGTACTACTAGATACTACTGTACCTCCCCACGGGTGCACAACCACTTTACGTCGCAGCGCTGCTGCATGTAGCTCACAACTGTGACCACTGACTGCAGGGAGGTACCTACTTATTACTGGGCAGTGGGCACTGTACCACTCCACAAACTCTCTACATCGCCGCGCTACTGCATGTTACCGGTGACCACTGATGGCAGGTACTACTGGACTCTGTACCGGTCAACAACCTCCTTACGTCGGCGCACTGCTGCAGCTCTCCGACTACGAGCTATGGCAGCATTTTGTATTCATTTTAACGAGATAGTACACGTTTGTTAACTAGGTACCCTATCGCATTAGATGATAGTATGTGTTAGGATAAAGAGTCAGCGGCATATATTGATTGATAATTGTGGTGTTGCAGGTATGCGGCGGGTGCGAGAAGTCGGCGCGCATTTACCAGACGTACGTGGCGCACGCGCACGCGGCTGCCACGGGCCGCGCGCCGCCGCCGCCGCTGCGCGAGCATCAGGCCGAGCCATCGTCCGCCAACAACGACGCCTGTGAGTCTCTCTTGAAACTTAATAGCGTCAAAGTAAAGTTAGTTACAAGTTGCGCAGATCCCATCACCCCTGCTAAGATATAAATTTACTACTGCGCCGTTGCGCATTAGTAAACGCGTGGTGAGTCGTTACTCACCACGTGTTCACCATTCCATTAAGTTTGAATTGTTTTTACACTGCATTGTTAAACATAGCCCAGCTTTAAGGCAGAACGTTATTAAATATTATGTAGTAGGTAGGTACGCTAAGACCAAGCAATTTTTCGTCTAGATTAACCAGGGCGCACCTGGACCAAGAAAACCACTCATCAAACCTTTTTGTGAGCCTACGACATCACTTCATACTAGTTAAGCAGCCGGCATAAAAGACCAAACTATCCGTCCATAGAAAATCTGCTGTCTACGAGGACTTATTGTTATCACTATACTAATTTCGTTTATATCACAATGACTCAATAACCGAGACAAAAATGTTATACCTTCTGTGTACTAAATATCGGGAATTTGTCAATAAAACAAAAAATACAAATTATTCATCTAAATTTATTTTATCGCCTTCAAAGTAGGCCCCATCGCTTGCAATACAACATCTCCAACGCTTCACCCAGTCTTCCATACATTTTTCATAGGCTATTTGCGGTATGGCCTTTAGCTCATTCAGCGAATTTTCTTTTATGGCTTCTATCGACTCAAAACGTTTTCCTCGAAGTGGTAACTTTAACTTGGGAAATAAAAAAAAGTCAGACGAAGCCATATCAGGTGAATACGGTGCTTGGTCGAGAACTTTTGTTGAATTTTTCGCTAAAAACTCTTTCACTATAATGGCTGTGTGTGATGGTGCATTATCATGGTGCAGCATCCATGAGTTGTGTTGCCACAAATCTGGACGTTTTCGGCGGATACTCTCACGCAAACGCTTCATGACGCCTAAATAATATTCTTTATTCACTGTTTCTCCCTCTGGAAGGAATTCGGAGTGATCCACACCACGGTAGTCAAAAAAAACTGTCAGCATCACCTTGATTTTGGAGCGACTTTGCCGCGGTTTTTTGGGTTTCGACTCGTTTTCGAGACGCCATTCTGAAGACTGTTGGCTTGTTTGCATGTCGTACTCATAAACCCATGTCGTCGCCAGTTATTATACGTTTCATAAAGGTCGGATCCGTAGAAGCTCGGGAAACCATGTCTTCAGCGACATGCTTTCGCTGCGCTTTTTGAACAAAATTGAGCTCTTTTGGAACTAGTCGAGCGGCGACGCGTTTCATGCCTAAAATGTCAATGAGAATGTTGTGGACGGACTTAAAAGATATGTTCACCTCACTAGCCAACTCTCTCAGACTCATACGTCGATTTTCGAGCACTAGCTTCTTGATTCTGTCGATGTTTTCTTTGGTCGTAGCGGTTGAAGGTCTACCAGAACGAAGCAAATCTACTACTACTTCTCGGCCTTCTTTAAAAGCCTTATACCATTCATAAGCCCTTGTTTTCGATATACACGATTCGTTGTAGGTATTTCCCAACATTTTTAGTGATTCACCACATGAAATATCATTCGAAACACAAAATTTAAGGCACACTCTTTGTTCAACAATATTTTCCATTGTAAAAATCGCCGAGAACTCTAAACTATGACCAACAAAAAGTGTAGTTTAAAACAAATTAAATGACAGATCCCGCTCAAACTTTGCGCGCTAAATCAGTACAGTGCTACCAACATGCAGTAAAAAAATTAGAACGACCTCTTTTACACGGGTCTTTTTATTGACATATTCCCGATACTTTTTACACAGAGTAGTAAAATCACATTTGTGGAAGTTGCATTGATAAATCCATAAGGGGCCGTATAATAATAATTAATACTCACTCAGTATTAAAAATAATTCAAACAAGCCGCAACATTGCGCTTATAAATTAGAATAGTCCACACAATTAACTAAATAATAGTTCGGTTTCAACTTCAACTTCAATAGTTCTATTGCAAAATTAATTTTATTTGTCTACGAAACGCACGAATTACTATTCGTAGCCGCAGCCGTCGTAGCGTAGCTCCGGCTACGACGAGCTACGATAAGCATCGCCTACGCGCTCCTTGAAACTTTAGAAAAGATTGAATAGCACGGTACGGAAACACCAAAATTGAGGCCTCCACTATAATATAACATTATTTATCAATGATTCCATAGAAACATCAACGAGTATGTACGACTGCTCGTGAATGGAAAGCGCGCCAAAAATCTTATGAATGGCGTGTGAGTCACCGCGTCCATTCATCTCACGACGCCTGACTCAGGCAATTTTCGAGGAAATCGGCAGATAACTAGTTTGGTTATATTTTAACTGTAATTATATTACACGGTTACTGGCGCCGGAGGCTGTGTTGAAATGCTTGGACTTTGGACCATTGTATAATAAGCTCTTAGTAATAGAAAATAATCTTTGTCGGGATGTGGTCCAAATACCGTATTCAAAATGAATTATAAAACTTTGTTTTGAATTTGTTAGTGATAAAAATATGGTCTCAAGCGTAGTAGTATGAGTATTGTAGTGGTAGTGTACCAGTACCACTAGTTGTATCTTTTATTTTAAAAAAGGATAGGTACCTATACTGTGTGCATGTATAGGGTAGACCTATGTCCAGTCTACCCTATACATTTCACATAAGACCAGTTGGAAGTGGATTGCAATTCTGAATGGATCAGCTGTTTTTTTTTCTTGAATTTTGAGTTGGCCCCATAGTTAAAGCTGTTAGTTAGTACAGGGTAAGGAGATAACCCTGTATAGTCGGTGCACACCTGCACATCCTACGTTGCGCTTGCCGGTAGGTACGTAGTGTCTATTTGAGATTCCTCAAATATTAGCGAGATAGTACCTACCTACATAACGAACGCTGATTTCTTAAGCAAATCAATGGGTGTTTGATAATCAAGCAATAAAGATTGTAGTGTGATGATCCTCTGAAGTTGCACTATAATATGTATTCCCCGCAGAGAATACGAGCTGCGAATCGCTCCGATAGTGGGTATCAGTTAATGGATCTCGGTGTTTGATGGCTCCATCGCATTCCCATCGGTATCTCGCGCCGCCCGCGCCGCCGCGCCGGCTTGACCGATCCCTTAGCTTACGGATAATCATTACTCTTTATATCTTCTTTACACAATCATTAACCAATTATTAATCTTTATAATTATCCAAAATTCAATTCAATTGGAATCAAAAATTTAACATACCCAGATTACCCAGTGCAATTTAGACTAGAAATTTTAAGAAAACATATTATGCTTTCGAGTCCTACGTACTCGTAGGTACACGAGCACTATAGTAGAGTGACAGAAATATCGTTTCGGTACGAAAACAACATATCTTTTTGTCATTCATACCCACTTATCTTTTATCTTCAATATCGTTACTTATCTTTTCAAGTAGAGAAGAATCCCAAAGCTGACAAATCATAATGGTGAAACTATGTAATTTAGGTACGCATGTTTGTTTGTACAAATGCATTTTCATTGAACGTAGTAATTACGCAGGCATACATTTATCTTGTAAAAGAATCTCGTGGAATGCTCTGATGATGGGCAGCTCTGAATCAGCCGGCGTGTGAGTAACTGCCCAGCGCTGCCAGAATGCGGCCCCAGCGCCAACTAGCCATGCCATCGGAATACTGATCCAAATGTTTCATCCACACAACCAAAACAAAATTACTCGAATTCTTTATCCCTGATTAACTTTTTGTACCTACGCACCAACATTTAATGATTTAGCGCTAAAACGTAAATGAAAAACAACCTCATAACTATAAAAACTCGAGGCGAATACATTAATCGAATCGAATAAATTAGTTGGCACAATCGAATGCATTTTGGAGAGACCAATCATCTGCGGACAGCGCAGCCAGTTTCGCAACCCGACCCGGATCTCGGCCGAGGTTAATTTTAACTCGCTTCGCTACGTTCTGACTAACTTTTAAATCTGACTAACGTTTACTTGCACAAGATGTGCCAAACGCCAACTACGGCAAATACTAGAGTACTCACTCCGTCGTAACGTCGAGGAAGTGACTCATTATTTACCCGGAACCGTGATTCAATCTTCCGCTCTGAGTCAAGATCTAGCATCTGGCGCCGCTGTGCCGAATAAAATCTTACCATGGGCGAGATAAAGTTTATTTTCGTTGACTGTGTGTCGGTAATTAGGCCATTTTGTATCGAGTGGCGCCAAAGCCGGGCACGTGGCGTCGCCGTGGGAGAGTTGTGAAGATGTGTCATTTCAGCGCGACCTCTGATACCTCTCTAATGATATACAATCTCGCGACTCACTCCACACAGTAACAGTCGCAATAAGTCACAGTTTGCTTTCCTGTTAGCTTATGATAAGGACATTTATGATGTAATCAGCATATCTACATAATTCTTCGTTTAAACTACGTTTAGACTACTCGTAGACGAGGCTTTAAATGACGTATTGTACCTATAATGACTATAAACAGTTAGTAAGTTTCAGTATCTGATATTAGATAAACCAGTGACGAAGTACAATACATTATATTATAAGTGCCTACTAGTTGGTTGTCTGGAAACAGAAGATCATGAGGCATAAATCGAGGTCAATTTGGCATCCTGTACATTTGAGTCAAGTACATAATGTAACCAGTTTTATGAGGTGTGTTTACAAGAGGCAGTCTGCGTCGGTGTGTTTTTCGGCTGGTATTATTTAGTAGTGTTTATTTAAGGCATGGCCGCTCGTTATTGGCGGAGGTGGCTCCTCCCCCGGCGCCGGCGCCTACTGGAGCCGACAGCAAAGAAGATATAATAATACTGCCGACAGTTAGCGGTCCACGACTGACCTGCCGACCCGCCTGCCTGCCCACTGCCACCCACGGCCACTTGTGGTTTATGTCGGGATCCCCGCAAGGTCACCTAGACGCGGACGCCCGTACTCACCTTAGATACTAATCAGTTTCAATGTCACGATGCTGTAAATAGGTTCCATTTGCAATAAAATATGTCGAACAGTTGAGACAAAGAAGCAGACGAGACTATACATAAGACATAATGTATATCCTCCCAAACTGGAGTTATCCGATCCTCCCTATAAATTAAGATGCTGCACTAATTATTTTTTCTATACGCGTTGTATGTAATAAATTCTGTTCCAAGTGCATTGGACATTGGCGGATTTACGTATTTACCGTCAGTAGGCTGTTGAATTGTTGCCCTCCCTAAAATATGTCGCTCCAATTCGCGACTACGTAAACGCATTTAGGTATCTAATAAATAAATATTACAGACTTTGATTCTAAGCCGTAAAACGTATTTAGGTATAAGAATTATTTTTTTATTTGTGACAATGTGTAATGAAATTCTTCGCCCCCTAAAATCTGCCGCACTAGGTACCAGCCCACTCAGCCTACTGGTAAATCCGCTACTGCCCAAGTGCATCTTCAAACCGAGTCCCACACATATCGTAGACACAATGATTGAACAAGGAAATTGGTGCTATTAGCCTACCACTATAGACTATAGCAGAGTTCCTGGAACCGCTGAGCCGCTGTCGCGTCGCCGCGGCGCCTCCAATTTGGGACGATAGTCATCAGGCATCAGCGCCAAATTTGGCGACGCTCCTGCCGCAAGTCGGGCCACAGGTCAACTGCCAGGCGGGCACAAGCACATGTTACATCACATGCTCCGCCTACGGAGGTCTTTTATCACACGAACTAGTCATTATTTTAAACTGCGCTAGTTTTTTGTTTATGCAAACATAAAGCTTTAATTTTCTTGCCTCTATTTTGACCGCAGATTGCAGAATTGTAGGACTCAGAAGGTTCTTCATCTTTATTTTCCATGAACTGCCAGGCGGGCTCATGTTACATTACATGCTCCGAATAGAGAGGATTGGATCAAACAATTTTTTCAACCGACTTCGAAAAGGATATTCTTATTCGTCTCTACATGTTTTTATTTCCGATGTTGCCTATGGCTCCGGTAGTTGTGGGCCGATTCCGCTGAAATATTCACTAGCCTTAAAGATTTCGTTTATTTTATTGGTTCAGTTATTTTGAAGCAGTTCCAGAAAACTGATAATGCCTTTACAAAAATCGCTACTTTCACTAAATAAATAGGTGGTTACGTTTTTGTCAAAAATAATGAAATGCCGGCCTAGATTCTATTTTATGCAAACAAAAGCTTTGTTAGATTTCATGGCCTTTATTTTGATATCCTCGATTGTGAGGACTCGAAAAGTTCTTCATCACTACATAGTATAAAACAAAGTCGCTGTCGCTGTCTGTCCGTCCCTATGTATGCTTGAATCTTCAAAACTACGCAACGGATTTTGAAGCGCTTTTTTTTAGTAGATAGAGTGATTCAAGAGGAAGGTTTATATGTATGATACATGCATAATATTGTAGAGAAACACTGATGAATTTACAGGTTTCTAATGTGATGTCGTAAATAAACACATTTTTTTGCGCTTACATTGCAAACGCTGACTGAACCCCACGAGATAAATCAATATAATGTACTACAGTATTGTACAACTTAAAAAGGTCAACAAAAAGTCCGCGATGGTATATGTCTATCTCTTAAGGATAACCCACAATAATCATTTTTATCCTTTAAATTTTACGGAAAAAAAATGGATTATTTAGGAAGTTATTTTAAGCAACACAACATTAATCCTTATCCAATTAAGTACCTTCAATACATTGTCCATTCAATATAGATCAATATGGCTCTTTACAGCATGTAATTTAAATGAATATTTCCGAAGATATTACAGATTTAAAATGCAGGGACATAGCGGTGCGGAGGTACCTACCGGCCCGGCCGGCTGGTACACTTATCCCTACCGAGCTATCCCCCCTGGTAGGGATAAGTGCACTTTTTGTAGATTTAGTTCTACCAGTAGGGATAGGTGCACTGACCATTTGTGTAGTGCACTTATCCCTACCGAACTGTCTTCTCTGGTAGGGATGGGTGCACTGCCTATTTCTACTATTTTCTACTCTTCATAATATATGCTATTGCTAATCGAATACAATACTACGGAACGTTGGTTTTATTGAAAAATTAATTTGCTGAAATGATGGTTTCATTAGGTACATAACTTTTTTTAATCATAGATATCAAAGTAACAGCTGTCATATTCTAGAATCGGTACAATAATAGCATGATACGTGTCAAAGTGACAGCTGTCTAACTTCTACTTCCAGACTGGGTTCCGTACAAACACGTTATTAAAATAATTACCTGTTTTAGCATGTGCTAATAAAGTTCTTTTATATGATATCTTACATGATACAATTTACTCACTTTGAATTTTTAAACCCATATTTTAAGAATTTAGAGGCCCTATTTTTGTGATTTAATTAAAAATGTACAGTTTTCAGATTTATTCATATATGTGTACTCTGAGACAATGCTTTCGCCAAATTTCATAGTTCTATGTCAACGGGAAGTACCCTGTAGGTTTTGATTTTTGTGAGTGCTAAATATGCGGTTTTTTACGACATAAACGGCTCTAACTTTTTTAAAAGATAACTGAGAAGTTTTTCTTTTTCACAACTGCAAGAGACCATAGATATACGTATATAGTTTAAATTTCAACTCGATATCTTTACGCGTTTCCGAGATAAAGAGTCTTGACATACACACAGACGGAGAGACGGACAACAAAGTGATCCTATAAGGGTTCCTTTTTGGCGTTTGAGGTACGGAATCCTAAAAAAAATAGGGATCCTTACTAAAACTCCCATACCCAAAGTGTAAAAAATTACCTAAAATATTCTTTACATCGCGTACGCTGCGAAAACTATTGACGATAGAATAAAATAATGTACTGCGACTTTGTAGAACAAATAATCATTTAAATACATACAACAAATTTAGCGATATATGTCTAACTGTTAAAGTTAAGCCACAATAAGTATTCTTTTATTTGAAAAATTACATAGAAATGCCACTGCAATAAAGGGCTCTTAATTTATATCTTGGTATTAATCTACCAATAAATTTTTCAAAATAATATCCACCACGCTGAACCAGTGCGGGTTGGTGGATTCCTATATGTCATCCAGTTTCTTCTACAGACGTAAGGATGCAGGTTCCCATACGACATTTTCCTCCACGGGAAAGCCAGTGGTGTGAAATTGCGTAGAAAAGTTCCAAAAAAACTCATTGATATGGGATCAGGATTTGAAACTACCACCTCAGGATTATAAGATAGATGTTACTACCACTAGATTACCACGGCTATATACGGATATACCACCTCTATTTTAGCGCCGATTTATGTAGTAGGACCTGCAGATTTGGAAAACCTTAGTTAGGCGAACCGACATACAGACGATTTATAATTTCTGTTGTAGTGATAGTGAATAGGCATGTGTAGTTACAGACATAGTCCGTAAAACGAATGATCGATGGGGCTTTAAAGTTCTCGAATGTAGACAATGTATTGGCAACTTTGCAAATATAGAGAAGGTGTTCACGTGAATCGAATATCTGGTTGGTGTCCATGTGTGTGACCTTTAGCTACATTACGTGGTAGGTATATAAATGCACAATACTTATAATGTCTGCCTTTTGCCAATCTAATCCGGGCGAAGCCGGGGCGGGCAGCTAGTTATTATATATTATTCATTACAGGAGAATTTTTTGCGATTATTTCTAAGTAGGTATTATATATCATCATCATCATTTTACCGCCTTTCAGGAATTCAGCCTTCTCTCTTTTTAGACTCTACATTGGAAGGATTAGCACCAGCGGTACACTTCCTACGGCTAATATCATGGAGATGATTGGAGCCTAAAACCTAAGTTGATTTACACTATTGATACCTAATTGTGTTTTTTAAGGGATAGGTATGTCCCCGAAAAATAATCCATTATCAGCTAATATTCCTGAAAACTTACACAATAATTTATTGCAACATTTACAAGAACTCCGCGTAGAGTAGGTAGACAAAGAGAAAATATCAATCTGGTCGTATCCCGCTGTTCGGAGTCCATTTGGGGGCGAGGCAAATCCCTCGCCGCGGGACGGCCGCGGGATGCGAGATTTCCGGGATTTGGGGCATTTGCAAGTCAATGGAGGCAGATATCACCCCGTATTGCCGCGACCCGCGGGGCGCGCCCTTTGTACTTCGCCCTGCGTCAAATACGGCACTTCACCCTGGCTTTACGCTCTTCATTATTTTATGACATTATATCCCGTTTATGGAATTATTGTATTCTTGACTAAATAATCTTCATTACCTTTCCATTTAAAATTAAGATTGTATTGTTAATCTCTCTGTTTTCAGCGATAATAAGAAAAAATGTCTTTTTCATCCTAAGTTTGTGAATACCAAGTGAATACAAAACATTATTAAACCTATTTACTTCTACCTCCATGGTGGCGAATTTGTCAAACAACCGTTCAAAACTCAGGAACCTTTTTACTTACGTACTTTCCGTCCATCCCCCGTGGCACTACCTACTAGTAAAAAAAATCTTGTCGTTAAACGCGAATCAATTACATTTGCTAATTACGACCAAAACAAAAAATTAAATTGCGTTAAGACTGACTTAAACCAATTTAAAGATGACACATGGTTGTAACTTGTAATAAAGTGAATGAAGCACCTATCTCACAAGCTTGGGCACCTGTGTCGCTCCTAGCCGGGACCGCTAGGGCCAGCGGTGGGACCGGATTCCTATGCTTTCACATTCCGCGCGCGGACGCTGCCCGCTGAATCACGGCGCGGGAATGCGGACCACCAGTCGTCAGCCCCCACGCGTGGGAACCTCTACTTAACAGCTTTTTTGCGTAACAAGACTAACAAATAAATGCGCTATGGATATGTCAAGACAAGTGAAAAGACCCGAAGAAAGCTGCCTTTCACCGCATGTAAAGTTTTTTCTTTTATTCCAATTTAGTAGTACACTGTAGTTAATAAATAATTCTTAAGAATAATAAGCTATACCTAGTAAATTATTGAAAGAAAAAAACAATGTTGATTACAAGCAATGGAATAAATGAATGTTTGTTTTCGAGAGCGTCACATATCAATGTTATTAAAAACTACAGAAATAATCAAAACAAAATCTATTTCTAAAAGATAGTGTGTGCAATAAGTAAGTGGAAAATCCGGCAATAAAAATTAATAGCAATAGCGTAAATGGTGCCATAATTAACTTGATGTTCCAAGAATCAGTCTCAAAGGCAGTTGCCGCGTGTGCCCTCCGAGGTGTGTGGTTTGCTCCTGCGGCTTTACGTGCTGCGTCCGGCCGGCGACTGTCCTGCGGCGCTGCTGGGCCGGCGGGCGCGAGGGCGGGGCCTCGTGGGCTCCTCCTAGTCGTCGCGCCGCCTCCGACCCTCCTACAGAGGGAAATCTGCCCCAAAATACAGGCGCAAGCGAAGCTATCGGCCTCACGCGTAGCAGCAGGGAACATAATAATTATATGAGTGACATTTTTCCCGATAAAGTTGTTTGGCCGTTTTCTAATTCTCAGAACAGTTAGCAAATGTTGTATATTTGGCTTTCATCAGTATTGTCTGATAAAACATTAATTTATAAAGTATTTGCCGTGATAACGATGTTGACAAGACATAATATATTATGAGACGCAAGCTAAGTATTTCTAGCGAAAAATATTAAAAAAGTTAAAAAGTGCTCTACTTTTAACTAAAATACAAGACGCGTCAGTAACACGCCAGTGTTGTATTTCAATTAGAATATGCGAAAACTACACTTTTTTCCATAATCGAAGTGCTCTACACTGTAACAACCAACAACGTTTCCATCTCCAGAATTAGAGACTCAGTCTTCATTTCCTGCTTCCACTAGTTCCACTACAACTATCAATATTCAGCCTTATTTGTCCTTGTGAGTGTTAATTGAAATTGTATCGTATTGCTCATTAATCGTCCACTGTTGAACGTAAGCCTACCCGGGTAGGTTGGGATATGGTCCAACAAGACACGTAATTACACGTAGATAAATCGACTCACATATACCTAAGTACCTAATCTTTTTCGAGGGGCGTATAGACAGGTTACCTCACAATGTTATCCTTCACCGAAAAGACAGTACCAGCACCAGTAACGCCGTGGGGGTCCGTATCATTGTCACATATCAAACAGCTCTTTGAAATCTATGGATTTACACACCTCTGCTTCTAACTTCATCACGTTGCGTCATAACCATCAAACCAAAAAACTTTTGCCCTTCTCAGGCCTTGTCCTCGTGACTTTGACTTTATTTGAGTTTCACATGTTTTCACCGCACTCGCTCCGCTCACGCCTTGTCCCACACGAGAGTTCCAAGAAGCGGCGGCTGCGGTTTGCAGTAATTTATCTCCTTCGCGTGGGACTCCATTACCGCACTCTGAGCTAACCGACTAGCTAGCTGACAAGGGCAGCCGAATTCAACTTTATTAGTAGCCTCGCACCGCACCGGCGGCGGCGGCGCGGCGTCATGCGAACAAATCACACGTTAACTGCCGATACGACAATTATTGTTATTATGATACCCATTTATTGAACACGCTCGTTACGGAGAATTTGGGTTAAGGTACAATAATTAATTCAGTTATTTTTGTAAGGGATCGGTTTCATATTACACTCTTTGTTGTCTTGCTTAAGGTTAAATATTTTTAATTTTGTGATACAGTGGGTAGGCCCGCATTATCAGCAACCAATTTATTCAACCAAATCATAGTAGTACCTACTAAGTAAGATCGTATGAGCCAGATGGCAAACCCTGGTGTCAGAGTTTTTAGGCCGCCTGAAGGCCTCTGACATGGCTAAACGGTTAAAGCAACCGGAACTTATAATTTAACGTGTCATCCGAGCCACGGTAGCGCTCGGTAGTAAATGTCACCCGCGGTCACCCATCCGTAGACTGATCATAGTAGTGGCGTCATACTACTTTTTTCACCTTAATTATGTTTCATACAATTTGGTATTTTTTTTAATAATACTATCGAACAAATAACATAAAATGAAATTATAAATAACTAGAGGACGGTGTCAAGCTAATTTGATATAGAAAAATAGGTATTTTCAGCAAGTGTTCAATATCCGAACCCAAGGAATATTATTATACTTAGATAGAGCACATATAAACCATTAGCACTTTCCTGGTTTTAGTAGCATTTAAGAAAAAAACAAAGTTAGCGTTTGTACACAAATGAACTTACAAAGAAAAGACGAGATCCGAATTTTCAAACAAATATTCTTACAAGAACTCTACTTACCATTAAAAAAAAAAGCATATTGGGGTCTGCCATGGAATAGGCTAGATGACTATAAAAATATAATTAGTCCGTCAGATAGATTATCAAAAAATATTACCTAGACACGTATTTCTTCTTTTGTCAATTAAGCTTAAATTGATCTTGACTGATCCTGAATCTTGAATCTTGATAAAGATATAGCCCGTTAAAGTTGCGCGTAACGTCACGACTACACTACCAAAGTATAGACTTTTGACAAAGAAGTGACGTCACGAGCCCCCATTTCTGAACTTTCACAAGGTTTTTCTGTGTCATTGTTTGTTTGTTTGACAAAATAAAAAATACGTGTCCAATATTTTTCGATAATCTAACTAATTTTTTGTGGCTTCTTTGCGATTCATCTTGAAAATTATGATATTTAAGGAGAGAAAAAATAAATTTCAAAAATTCTATCAAATTTTTTTTAATTAGGTGAAAAGTAATAACTAATATTATGGTTCGTAAGAACGCATATTTTCAAGCAGCATCTTATTTGTTTTGATACAATGCGTAGAATTTCAGCAAGACTGAAAAAAGTGATGAGCTGTACCAAATATACCTAGCTAGGGTTCCGTAATTAAACAAGGAACCCTTATAACCTCGTTGTGTCCGTCCGTTCCAAGCCTCATAACTTCTACATTTATCAACCAAATTGCATGAAATTCGGTATTATGATAGTTTATGTATAGATCTCTTTTTTTAAATATTTAAAAAATCAAAACTGTGCATTTAAGCACAAAAAATGGGAACACCCACACAAGTGAAGTTGGTATAACATTTTTTTCCACCCTATCCCATCATGTATCTCCCTCATGGGGTATCGTTGAGTAGGGTTTTTAAAGTGAATATTAAATATTAGGTTCCCTAAACTATGTTCTTGTCACATGTACCATTGGTGAGATATAGGTCGACAAAGTTGAAAAAAGAGTGTCCGTCGTTTTTCTAGTAGTCAACCATCTAATGACCTCGTAAAAATTGTTTTTCTTTTCATCACCATCTACGGAAACCTATCATATGCATGCTTCGACACGCATTTGACAACTTATTTTTAACTTGAGTTTTATGTCGTGTCTAATGATGTAAATAGAATAATGTCATTTAACATTAAAGAAAATCTACGGAAACCTATCATACGCATGCTTCGACACGCACTTGACAACTTATTTTTAATTTGAGTTTTATGTCGTGTCTAATGTAAATAGAATTATATCATTTAACATTAAAGAAAATCTACGGAAACCTATCATACGCATGCTTCGACACGCACTTGACAACTTATTTTTAATTTGAGTTTTATGTCGTGTCTAATGATGTAAATATAATTATATCATTTAACATTAAAGAAAATCTACGGAAACCTATCATACGCATGCTTCGACACGCACTTGACAACTTATTTTTAATTTGAGTTTTATGTCGTGTCTAATCTGTCTAATACCTAATGTAAATAGAATTTAAAGCTTCTGGTGAAAATTGATATTTGTCAATATTATTTTATGTGTCACATTGTTGTATGTAATGCAACAACAATAGCCCTTAAATAAAAAAAGACTAAAAACTAATAGAGGATTAACATTTTCGGAACAAACATGCTTTGCTCAAATGCAAAGAAATTATTTTGGTTTGTCTCGAGTTGTATCAAAATACCTACCCAAAAAACGGTCGAAAAAAGAACATATTTTTTAATACAACATCGAGTAGGTATATAAGTGCAAAAAAGTGCTATTTGTCGATATCATCCTATCTCCGAAACTAATAGAGATATCGACGTGTGAGTTAGACAAAAAAATTGTATTATTAATTTATCAAATAAAATTTGCATTTTAGATCTGCAAAACACGTATTTTGATACAACTCGAGTTAGGTCGTTTTGCGCAGGAGTCACAGAATTATAATAATTATTTTTTACCCAGTCATCATTGCCTATTGGTCAAATCGATTAGACGCTGAATGCAGTTTTAAGAAAAATATATATATTCTCAGAATGTTTTGATTGACTCCGCACTCATTTGGCATAAGCCCTAGCAGGGCTCCCGGGTCCCGCAATATTGCGCCTCCGCCCCTGCCGCCCGCGCCGTGTTGCATAATGCATGTTCTGGGCCAAATGGACTCGATTAACTTTATTTGGGTTTCATTGCACATTTATCTCGCTGACTTGTGTCCCTCGTTTTCTGATAATAGAATTTACTGACCTATGATAATCAAATCACGAGAACAACATAGGGCCGTGCGAGGTTGGACACACTGTTCGTCAGCACTGACATTCTCATAATTTACTTATGTTTAACCCCCGAACCAAAAAAAAAACTTTATAATTTTGTCGCGAGTGTATCTGAAGGTACCTACCGTGTAATCGGTGTAATGTCTGTAGCTTTTTGACGCACTTATTTTTTTTGTTTGAAAGCTAAGAAATTAGAAAGGTTTTCAGGTATTTTTAAAATAAATCTGTGATCAGTATTTTTAATAATTTTTAAAGAAGAAAAAAAAGCAAAACTATATATGCCTAATCCTGTAAATTATACGCTAAAATGAATGAACCCCTGTAGGTATATTATTTCAATTTATGATTGCTGCATATTTGGAGTAAGGCTATTTGAAGACTAGGCCCAATTTTAAAAGCGCAGTGGTAATTTTCATAGCAATTTAATATGATACTTTTTCATAATATGCATTTGAAGAAGAGGACAATATTTTAAATTGCTATTAAATTTACGTCGGCGCCTTTAAAACTGGCCACATTATCTAATAAAAATAAGTCCTATATGTTTGAAAGATAATTATGTTGCTACAGACAAATACAGAGATGAGATTTATTGTATACGCTAATCTTATATAAGTACATCTGCTTCTTGAGTGTGTTAGAAACAGTTCTTTTATACCTATGACTGTGCTGCTTGGCACTATCATTAGATAAGAGCGAAGGAAATTTTACTTTCCCGTTAAAAATAAGTACATTTCCAGTTACACTACACTGTTGTTTTTAAGTACAGTTATTACGTGGGTGATATAATACTCATAACCGTATTATGAAGTATTTGAACTCTTCAGGAAGATAAAGACACGAGGTATTATGGTAATGCATGATCCCGCCCTCCGCGGCCCGGGCGGGCGCCGGATGGCGCTAGGGCGGCGCGCCGGCACTCGCTGGCTTCCGGTCGCGCATCCGCCCGCATATCCGGATTACTTCACCGGATATCGGTACCTATATCGAGACCAAAATAAATCATTACTCAGTAAAACTATATCTATCGAAATTTTATAACTATACACGTCTGTACGTGTTTTTAATTTACGTTTACAAACTCGCCGCAAATAACATGACATAAACAAAATCATATTCATAATTAAATAATCTCTAAGCTAATATTTTAAACTGTTTCTGCAAATTTTCCGTACCTACTATATTTTCATAATTTTCAGTGAATGTGTGAACTTGGTGACAAACTATTTTAGATACTGGAAGATTTGCTCAAATTATTTTCGTTAATTTTGAGATCGTAATAGTAGTTTGTATTGTAAACTGGATTGTGTGAGGGGTCGGTGATGTGATGTTGATGTGATGTGATGTGGTGATGGTGCCGGCGCGATGTTGTGGCTGAGCCCGGCGGAGCAGCGCCGCATACACCACTTTTATCACGGTCAGTTTGAGATAGAGAGAGAGATTTGAGAGAGTAGATTTTTTTCGTAACAAACATAAAATCGGTCGATGTTCCGTCTAGACTTATTTATTAGATCATGTTAGTTTATATAAAAATTACTATTTCTTAAGACGATTGGCAATGTATTAATCTTGACACTCATTTTACCTATAAAACCTATTAGTCACTTAAAGCAAAAAATATCCGTGACCTGAAGATATATAAACATGCGAAACAATGATTTGTTATGTGTTGTGTTACCCTTTATTTTAACAAAAGAGCTAAAATTGTGGAAACTAATATACACATACGTCATATTTTACATATGAGTAGCTATTGGATGAGATTACACTTGTCAAAAATACCTAAAGTTAATTAGTGTAGTCAATATAATATTGGGACCAATAATTATTTATTGGTCATAAAAGTTGGGTTATAAAAATATATATTTAAAATATAATTTGAACTACATAATTCACATATACATGAAAAGTTTCACGCTGCCGTATAGGTAAAATGTTTAGATATTTACTGTCTACGGGACACAGCAGCTGTTACAATTTTTTAACGGATAGAAAATACGGATAAAATTACTAAATTAGTTACGGATACGGAATTTAGATTTCAAAAGATCACGTAGCAAGTGAACTTTATGATTATTTTACGAAGCATGTTCTATTATACGAAGGGACAAAATGGAAATAAGACTCTACGACTACTACGAGGTGTGCTCTACGAAGGAATACTGCCGGCTACGGATAGGATAGTCTACGACAGCTACGCAAGATGCCCTACATAGGGCTGGACCAGTAATTAATTGCTTTATTTAACTACTATCAGACCTTTGTATTTAGACAGAGTGTAGTTTGAAATCCTTCCTAAAAATAGAAGTAGGTATAGGAGTATGCGTAGTTCAACATTGTAAACAACTTTTATCTTTAAGACCATCCCAGAAATCGCAAAAATATCTACTGTTCATTTTAAGCTGTTTAAACTTTTTTCTGTTTAAAAAAATTTTGGTCATGTTTTCAGTATTCATGTAAGTACTTTCTCGTAGTTCTTGAGTGGAGACCACGTACCGGCAAGCGCAGAGTAAGACGTCGACCCACAAAGTGGACGGATGATCGTGTTGGATGCAAACTGCTTCCAACCATCCGAATAAGCAGTGCCCGTATTGAACTTTGTACCTAAACTTTAGTTACTAACATCTTGTATGGATGAATAAATTAACCGGTGTTATTAAAGATTCGTAGGGAAGGCCTATGTCTAGGAATGGGCCACCACTTATTGGAAATGGGCCCGTGACAATGGCGTCATTTCATTTACATCTCAACATAGACACAATTATGTATACCTAGGTACTTGTGAATGTCAAAAAAATACATAGGACTACTATATAAGTGCTTGAAGTGCACCGGTCGCACGGCTGTAGGTTTTGGTTTTGTTTGTAAGCGAAATGCAGAGTTAGGCATAAACCCCCTCCCTCTTACGCCAATTATTCCTGTCCTGTGCTTTCATCGTTTTCATTTCTCTTTGAGAGCGTTTTCGTTTTCGACACCCTCTATTTAGCCGTTACCTAAAATCTTTAGATAATCTCACACTTAGTTTCCCCTCGTCACAAAACATCTTTCTACGATTCTTCTTTCTCTGTGGAGGCAGTCAGACTTTGGAATGACTTACCTTTAGAAATTAAGCGTTCACCTTCATTGAACGTTTTCAAACAACTTGTGAAAGCTCACTATTTGAAATCATAATGCTACTTGTTTCTTTTCGCTACTATTTTTTAACGTATGTAGGTATATGTAGATATATGTATAATTATATTTATATATTATATCGTATATATGTAAGTATATTGAAAACTTAGATTGAATTAAGTATATTTAGTTTATTATTTATAGGTATTTTCTTTGTTAATATCTATTTAAGGCCACTATTTATTGTTCTTGTCGGTTCATATTCGTGCAAGGTTGCCTTGTCGAAGAAATCGCCACGGGTGATAAGGTGGCGGCCTTTATAATCATTTTTTTTGTCGTATATGTGTAAATAGTGTTTATTTTTCATATTGTGGTTGTAAATAAAGAGTTTTGTCTGTCTGTCTCATCCAGATGTAACAGGTGTTTTACGATAATTATTACAGGTACAATACAGTACCTATTTTATGTATCTAATTAGAAATTCAATGTGTGTAATGACCTGTAACTATTGTTATCAATAAATTGATTATGATTATGTGAAACGCAAAGATTTTGATGTCCGAAGCCTGCTCTAGGTATTGTTAGAGGCATCTCCGCTTCTTTCGTAGTGTCTTATGCTGACACTGGTTACAATTTTAACTTAACACTTTTAGGGTTCCGTACCCAAAGGGTAAAAACGGGACCCTATTACTAAGAATCCGCTGTCTGCAAGTCTGTCTGGCCAGGCTATATCTCATGAACCGTGATAGCTAAAAGTTATAGCTATCACGGTTCATGAGATATAGCCTAAAACGTTGAAATGTTCACAGATGACGTGCATCCGAATCGCACTTGGCCGATAATTTATTACACCTAATCACTTTTTAATTTTATAAAAACTTAACTTAACATGGTGTATTTTTGGACTTTTTGCAGACGGGTACGCGGCGGCGGCGGCGCTGAGCGGGTGTGGGCGCGCGGGTGGCGCGGGGGGAGCGGGCGGGCAGGTGCAGCTGTGGCAGTTCCTGCTGGAGGAGCTGGCCGCCGGCGCGCCCGGCATCTGCTGGGAGGTACGAACTCACTGTCTCAAATCACTCTTATACTGAAGGTTTAATTATATTTCCCACTGCACGGATCTCTATGCCAGTTTGATTAGGTACAGACTGATGACGGGACAGCTTGTAAGGATTTCATTTAGTGTATAGGTATCTGTCTATAATCATATTTCGCTATTCTATCTATCTACATTTCTTCGACGACCTTTTCCCAGACATATAATTTTTGAAATGTCATCCTATGTTAGGTAGGTACATCGAATTGTAAAATCAATAAAAGTGATCTAAATATAATATTCCCCGCCTCTCATGAATCGGACATTCTGTAGTAGGCCCGGACTGTTAATAGTTGCGCGAGGATTGGGTTATCCGCAGCTTGTAGCCTATATCGCACCCGTCAACATGTTTGCCTCGGCCTATTGTGATGAGTACCGCGTCGCAGGGCCCGCCGTCAGAGGGCGAGTTCCGGCTGTCCGACCCGGACGAGGTGGCGCGCCGCTGGGGCCGCCGCAAGCAGAAGCCCAACATGAACTACGACAAGCTGTCGCGCGCGCTGCGCTACTACTACGACAAGAACATCATGAGCAAGGTAGGCAGTAAACGGTACTTCCATCATGTCGGATGATCACTGTGTTGATGACTGAGAAACAAAGTCAAGCTCAATTTCGATATGGGCTGTATTGTTATGACAACGGTACAGTTCGATCGATTCTAGTTTCTATGTTCTACGGTCTCTACGGTCTTCCTACCAACCATAGTCGGTAGCAGGTGAGGATCCTCCGTTATGGATAAGATGGTCACGCGTGGCGTAGATTCAGGAGACAGGTGTTACTAGCACTCACATATACCAGCACAGATCCCACTGAAGTCAAGAGGAGACCACCCCGCGCCACTGAACCCAAACTAAGATAAGACGGCTTTCGCCCAAGTTTCAGATTTCCATTCATATACAACAAAATCAGCAATCTTTGTGCTAATACGCCACTTAACATTTAGTGAGTGCAAAAAAACCGTGTTTAAATACCTATATACAACAACAGTTAACATACGCTGAAACAGAAAGACTCCTTGACGTACTCAGATGATAACATTATACACACACACACACACACACACACACACACACACACACACACACACACAAACACACACACACACACACACACACACACACACACACACACACACACACACACACACACACACACACACACACACACACACACACACACACACACATTGTAAGTGTAATAATAACTGTAACTATTTGTGTATTTAAGTATATAACTTTTAACCACAGTTTTTCTGTATTTAAGAACTAAAATCACACCACATATTATATGGCAATCGTCACATAAATGTAATCCCCGCGATACAGGCTTTGCTTAGTGCAGGGACTATACTGAGCGCCACACAAATCGGCAGATGAGACGTTAGATGACACTTTGCCGTGATTGGCTAATTATTGCGCATGTGTGCACAATTCAGACGTCGCGTGTGGTAGTGCATAGGGAGCGCGCGGGAGGCATGAGGGTGTGCCCCGGCATCTCGTTTCTCTGGCTCCCGTGAATGCCAATATTTCGGCTTTTGCGCAGAGCTCTGCGCATAACTTCCCATCCGTCGATTTGTGTGGCGCTCAGTATATAAGCATAATATTTTGAAATTTAATTTTTATAGTGCACTTGTTAATGTTAATTTCAATGTAAATGTTTTATGATAATAAATTATTTTGTATAATATTAGTAGGACTAGTTTTTACCTGGCTTCGCCCGCATGATATTTTGATTTTTGACGCAATATCATTTTAATTAATAGCCTATGTGTTATTCTGATATACGAGTATAAGCTATATCATTGCAAAGTTTCATCTCAATCCGTTCAGTAGTTTTTGGGTGAAAGAGTAACAAACATCCATCCATCCATCCTCACAAACTTTCGCGTTTATAATATTACTTAGTAGGATTTGTCCATAGGCATAGAATTGGCCCAACTAGGTATATAAGCCTATTTTAAATAAGTGCGTCGATACTTGGTCGAGCTTAGCAAAGAGAAACGACGAGCTTTAGTTTCATTCAAACTTGGCCTAGCTTTAGGTGACTGTGTCCACAACCTGTTTCGAGGGCAGGAATCCGTGCCTGGTCAGTGATGATGTAAGTAGGAATAAACTTATGAGTTACGTGTACAGGTACACGGTAAGCGGTACGCGTACCGGTTCAGCTGGGGCGGACTGACGGCGGCGTGCCAGGCACAGGCGCCCGACGCGCCGCCCTACTGGCACTACCTGCAGCCGCCCGCCGCGCCCGCGCCGCCCGCCCACGACGCGTCCGCGCAGCATCCACCGCCCGCGCAGTGAACTGTTTCTTTACCCTACAGCCTCGGGTGTTAACTGTTTGACCAGTGACTACAGCTGTACCTAGCAGGCGTTTCGGAGGAGTTTGACGGACAAAGGAATAGCAGCGAATGCACTGTAGGCCTAGCACAATCTCTATCGCAATAGTTATCGCCTCACTTTCGATAACAAAACGAATATTTTGTTCTGTTGTCGAATTACTTTTTTATATATTGTGCTAGCCTTAGAGATCTTGGAGGACATAGAGATAGAGCTTTCTTGAGACTTACGAGCTTCGTCAAGCTCGCTTGTTAATCAAAAAGGTTTAGTGAAATTAAAAACAAAACAATTCATTAATAACTTAATAATTTTCCAGTGAATATTTTGCAATAAAATAAAGTTTAGGTAAGTTTTTGAAGGGATGCTATATGAAGGAACGTAGGATGTAACTATAAGTATATAGGTATATCGTTATCATTTCTGTATTGAGGGTATATAATTTTTTATTTACATTTTTGATTCATGTTTTATTTTATTTTTAAGCTTTATGTATTACTTTACTTTTAATAAGTGTCAAACAAATAAAATTGTTGTTAGATAGGTACAATACATGCATTTAAAGCATTTTTTCTCTACACATATTTATGTAGTTGTGATGAGCGAAGCTCTATCTATATATTTTTGTTAATTTCATTGTTTCGTTTTAGGTAATATTATGCATAGATTTGTTACAAGATAAAAGTTGTATTGTAAGAAAGATAAAAGTTGTATTGTAAGAAAGATAAAAGTTGTATTGTAAGAAAGATAAAAGTTGTATTGTAAGAAAGAGAATTTGTACATAAACTGTTGTTAGTGCGTGATCCGTTTGAGTGGTTTGTGGATAACTTTCCTATTTTCTTTCATTGAATGCGTGTATATGTATCTGATGATTGAGACCGTGACTTGCTTTTTTCGACTGCTACGAGTAAGTATGAATTATTTTAAACTTGGTGAAACTTTGTAACGGTGTTGTACCTACCGTCGAGTCGCAACACTCGCAACAAAGAAAATACAGACGAATTGAGAAACTGCTCCTTTCTGGAATCCGATAAAAAATACTTCACTATTACCAGTGACTCCAAAATGCTAAGATGTCCAAATCTTAGCAAAACATCTAGAGGTGCATATATACTATTGTTACGAGATGGGTTCTTGGATAATCAGTTAAAACGCCGATTAATCACTTTGCACTTTATTGCACACAATCACTTCACAAAAATCACAAAAACACACAACACAACTGGTTCGCACAAACACTTCACACTGGCACTGATATTCACACAAACTAGTCACTTCACAATCACTGGTATCGCACGAGATGTTATCGCTTCGACGTTAAACGAACAACTGATCCCCAAGGGTCGGCCGGCGTATTTATATCCGTTATTTCCTACAGTCTCGAACCTACGAGATATTTCGCAACATTACTCGATCTTAATAAACGCTATTGTGTTAACAAGTAAACAACTTGAAAGTTCGAGAATCCCTATTGTTTTTCAAATACGTAAACACCCAACAAATAAACTAAACAATAGACGAGATACAAAGACTGATCCCGCTCGAGTCATAAAGCCATAAAACCGAATACAAAAGGCACCAATAAAAAACGCAGAACAATAGAGCTTCCCAGAACCGGATCACGTAAACACCGCAGATTACATCATAGTTACTGCATACCTACTGCGTTACACTATAATTATAATTATGTAATTGAATATACATATTATATAGGTAGAGAAATATTTAAAAGAAAAACGGTGGTTCAAGTTACATAAATAAGTAAGTATGTATAGGCAAGTATAATACTTCCTACTCTAGTTTTAGGTTCTGTCTTTTATACTTAAGTAGGTACCTAATTTTTTCAATTGAAGAAACTAACTAAATAAATGCGTAGGTATATATGTAGTTTTCATCTAAATAGGTACCTACGTACTTACCTACGTTGACTGTCTACAAAAATGTAGTAAGTTATCTTTTTTGATAATTTATAAACTAACTTGAGCTGTGACGTTTGTTATCATCACAAATATTGGTTTTTTTTTTTGTTATTAAGATTAAATAGTTTTAGGTAAAAGTGAGTTTCCACTGAGCCGTGACTCGTGACGATAAATTGTCATATCATTGAAAGCGTCGCCGTCGTCGCTTCGCAGCTTGTTTATTTGAATAATATTTAAATGAAAGTGTTCACATACAGGATTACCCGACTTTTTTTGCATTGATTTTGAGGACACATTATCAAATAACTAGAGACTATAATTATACAGTTGCGCAACGACAAATTATTCGTCACACAAAACGCGGCGGAAACGCGCCGTAATACTTGCTTTGTTTTAAATTAAAAATAATAAAGTTCCTTCTCCGTTTTCTTGAAGTTTTATTTTTAAACATTAAAACAAAGGGACGTTAGCTCAAATGGATACTTTAACCTTTTTATAAACACAAGGTGTTGCTTTGCCAAGTGCAGGGTCTTGACTAAATATATTTTGTCAAGGGTCAATAAATTTATGTATGGAACCAAAGACACAAAAAATTATATTTCCCAAAGTTGTTCCAGTGCTGAAAGAACCTGTACTTTTCAAATCAACACTCTGTAGGAGTACCTATAGGTACGGAGTATTAGCACTACATAAATACGGCTCTTAATGAACAGTCCACTTCTGAAAGGCCTAGGTCCCCACGAAGAACACTACATAAGACCACACAAGTAATTTTTCAAATGTACTTAGTCCGAATTTATTTGTGAAACAAGAACACACACAGTTTTGTATACAATATGTATGTTTATAAAACTTTTGATTTAATTAAATAATAATTGTAAAAATAAGGGAAATCACAGGATTGTCCTTGCGGCGGCGGATACTGCGCCAGATAGCGGCCCACGCGCCATCGGCCAGGGGAGCCGGACTTTTGTGATATTTATTTCTTTGGTACGGATAAGTTACAGAACAAGAAAAAGATTCTCTCTTCTGTGAGATGTCTAACATACTTAATAGATAACGCACAAAAATCGCATTTGTCTGAAGACCGCCGGGTGAATTTGGTGTCGCTGACAAGTGATAGGTGGGTACCTACTTTAATTAGCTACTTTACAGTGATATTTTTCTCTCCCCGACCAACAATTGTATTTAATTTGAATAATTTAATTTCTTTCTTGCAAATAAACATCACTTATTTTTCTTGTCTTCCTTTATATAATTAAATTTTTAGTTGAATTAAGCACGGTTAGCGGTTACGCTTCATATCAATCGATTGACCTTCTTTCTGGATTGACGTAGGTAGTAGCTCGGAAGGTAAGTGCAAAAATTTGCGCTTTTTTGCGCTTACCTCCCGAGCTGTAAGAGAGGTTGCAGAGCTCGAGGCAAATCTCATTACTACTGCTGGACACTCGATTAACTGGTGGCCTTCAAGACCTTTTGGAACTCTCTGCGAGGACCACGCATACAGTGCCGCCTACGATGACTTTTGGATTTACTTTACATAGATATTAAAAATAAAGGTTATTTATACAATACATTGTATACCTATTTATTTCACGTAAACACAACATAGAAAGTGTAGTAGATTTTTAAATCGTTGTTCATGTCGTAGCTGTATGTATGAAAATGTAGGACTTTATGGTTTTGTGCGTACGCTGAAAAACTCTACCAAATAATTATGAAAGATAGATTAGATATTGGCACTTTAGAATCTTTGTGTAACTAAGCTAATGAATAGTGTTATACGAGCAAATAATGGCTTGGTAACTGGCAATGTCACGAGGCGTTCCACGCCGCCGAGGATAGAGGACGATGGCGTAAAATCATCAGAGAGAGACTCTTGGGAGGTGGTGGTCACGACCCTCAGACATGAGGAATTCTACTCGAAGAGGAGGAGGAACTTAAGCTGGAAATCTTTGACATACTTCTAATCTTGACATAGACAGATGAGTGACAGCAATACGGCACCGTTACAGCCTTTTCAAGCGGAACCTTAGGCAGATATATAAAGTGAAGCCAAATGTTGGCGACAGCCGGGCGCGGGCTGCGCCGGCGCCGGCGGGCGTCCTGCCGCTGTTTACAGCAGTTGCTACGAGATGTTTCGCGCGGACGCTGCTTTCGCCACCTTGGCTTTGCTGTTGCTATGGCTGAGTGAGTATACCTACTTATAGTTAAACCCTCATTTTAACCGATTCCTACATTTCTGCATATGATGAGACATGCTAGACTATTTCACGGGTGTACCCATAGTGCGAACCAGGCGGTGTATTAAGAACCACGGTACAACTGACCACAGTAATGGACATGCGCCATTGTTAATTATGTGGGACTACTATATTATTTGACTTTTACTTAAAATACACTATGGGCCTTATTAGTAAGCTCCAAGTAGCCCAACGAGCTATGGGAGGGCTATGCTCGGAGTCTCTCTTCGAGATCGAATCAGAAATGAGGAGATCCGTAGAGGAACCAAAGTTACCGACATAGCACAACGGATTGGCAAGTTGAAATGGCAATGGGCAGGGCACATAGCGCGGAGGGCTGATGACCGATGGGGTCGAAAAGTTCTCGAGTGGAGACCACGTACCGGCAAGTGCAGCGTAGGACGTCCACCCACAAGGTGGACGGATGACCTCATTAAGACCGCAGGATCGCGCTGGATGCAAGCCGCTTCCAACCGGTCTTATTGGAGATCCATACGGGAGGCCTATGTCCAGCAGTGGATGTCCTTCGGCTGATGGTTGGATGAATGACTTAAAATACAAGTAGTAATGAAATTTCATTTCATTCATTTATTCAGCTTGTGGTATGATACATTCACTTATCGGCGTTATTGCTATGTCTATGGGCGTAGCCCTAGGTATCCTAAATGTTTTTTTTAATTGTTGTAACTTGTACAAAATAAAGACATGGACCTCTCCCATAGATATCCAATTAGACTGGTTGCATGCGGTTTGCATCCAGCACGATCCTGCAGTCTTAATGAGGTCATTTGTCCACCTTGTGGGTGGACATCCTTCACTGCGCCTGGACCGAACTTTTAGACCTCATCGGACATCAGTCTTCCGATAAAAAAGTAATGACAGGAAAATTAAAACGTAGGTATATATACGTAGGTACCTACTTCATATGATTGTCGCGACAAGGGATAAACAGAGCTAAGAGAAGGCGCAATAAGTATCATACCTACGTGTAGGTACATCTCAAAACGGTTGTAAACACCTACAGCTGTTGAGCTGTCGATCAGCCTATCTATTATCATAGACAATGCTATTATTATAGCAAAAACAATAGTCATAAAAAAATTAATATTTTGTGTGGTCAGTTCCAAAGTCAGCGGTGGGGGAGTACTCGAGCCAGGGCCTGTCGACATTCGTGGACACGATGCTGGCGGAGTACGACCGCGAGGCGCCGCCCGCGGTGCCCACGGCCGTCGCGCTGGCGCTCGACGTGCGTCACGCCAGCGTGGACGACGCCAGCGCCACTATGCGCCTGCTGGCTGACGTCAGGATGGTATGTTAGTTTCATTACGTTCGTGGACCGATGATCCGTTGTATTTTATATGCGTTTAGCGGCTTTCTTCTTGATATAATCTACTAAACGTTCCGAGTGGTACTTATATTATATTTTAGCGTGTATCGTCTCCAGAGTTGGAACGACTCCCGGCTGACGTGGAACACGAGCTTATGGTCGGACGACAGCGTGGTGGTGGGGTCGGCGCGGCTGTGGACGCCCGACGTGGAGCTGGTGAACGCGGGCGGCTGGCGAGGCGCGGGCGCGGCCGAGTTGCGCGCGCGGCTGACGGCGGCCGGCACCGTGCGCGCCGTGCAGCGCCTGGCGCTCTCCGTGCCGCTAGCGCTGGCGCTGCCCGCCTGGCCAAGGGACACGCAGCACGCTGTCTTCAAGTTCGCCTCGCGCGCGCACAACCAGGACGAGATCGACCTCCTCATCGAGGACTACAAGGTAACTATTGTACATCACTACATAATTAGGTACTTGTTACCATGCAGTATCTGAACTGAACCATGAAACAGTACCTAACCCTTTTTTAGGTATTTCATTTCTATTTCCGGTATCAAAAAAATCTGAATTTCATAAAAAGTTCACCAACCACCAGTACCTACTGCCAACTTGCTTTATACCTGATGTAGCGAAAACGATCTGGTTGAAGTGTCTCGGGGACTCGTTCAGCTAACAAGAATTAAAATATTTTAACCAAACATTTTGTTTCGCAGCACTCTGTCATCGTGGAGACCGGCGCGTGGGAGGTGGTGAGCGTGACGGGCGCGTTGGCGACCTGGCAGCGCGGCGAGGACTCCGTGCCGCTGGCGACCTGGGCCGTGGGCGCGACGCGGCGGGGCGCTGCGCAGGCCGCAGCCACGACCGCCGTGCTGGCCGCCGCCGCGCTCACGCTGCTCGCGGCCGCCGCGCTGCCGCACGACCGCCGCCCGCCGCTCGCCGCCGCCGCCGCCTTCCTCGCAGCCATGTGGTGAGATGTCATACAGGCTAGTCATATAACAAACGTGTCGCGTCATATCAACGCGCGATGGTGCTAAAACCTGTTATGTTCGTGGTTATCATTAAGTACCTAACCAAAAGTACTTATGGTGGTTATCGAACTCCTACAGGTCGTTAGGTAGTTATAAGTAGATAGACCTGTAGCCACAGCCTGTAGCGGATCGATATCCTAACAGCACACTAATACCCTGTTTGAGATAATGCGATGTGTGTGTGTTCAGGTTGGTGACGGCGATATTCCACCTGCCGAGCGGGGCGACGACGCCGTGCGTGGTGCGCGTCATGTGCGCGATGTGCGTGACGGCCGCGGTCAGCGGTGCGGTGGCCGCGGCCGTGGCGCGCCTGGCCGCGCGCACCGCGCCGCCGCCGCCCGCGCTGCGCGCCTTCCTTACCAGGGTCTCCGCCGTGTACACGCTCGTGCCCGACCCGGTACTCTCTTTATATCATCATTCCAATGAGGTTATATACAATTATATATCTGTGATTAGTACACTGATGATATCCCACCACACAGATGGTCAAAGGATTTCCAGCTAGCATACATTTTAATTTTGTCTATCCTAATCGCGCCTTTTATACTCGTTTCAATTTTGTACACGTTAATTACCTATGTATTTGCATTGAATGACGAGACCTATTGTTGGCGGTACTATAAGCCCGATTACAGAGGCGCCAGCGTAACTATATTAGCTAAATAGCATAGTTCTGTTTCTTATTCACTTTAGGATTCGATAGAGAGTTTCTGATTCTGATTGAAACAGTTGAACTTAGCATGCACAGAAGGTATCTGTGTTAGCATGCACGTTGCTATCATCAAGTTAAACGAAGGAGATATTGCTGTAGGTATATGCGGTACGTAAGTCTACTGTAGGATTGTTTTTATGTGCCCGATGTTTTTAAATCGCGGCTGGTAATTTCAGTAGCTTGCAGCTTTGCAACACTAGGTAAGTATAATTATTCAATGGAATTAAACAACGGTAATTATAGTTACTCGTAAGTCTTGAAGAATCTAATAGCTAAAACCTCCAAGCAATAATGACTGGTTTGTTCGGCAGGAGTCGTGGAGCAGTAGCAAGAGCGGCGCGTGGGCAGCGGCGGCGCAGCTGCTGGACGCGGCGGCCTCCGCGCTGCTCGCACTCACCGTGCTCGTGCTGTTAGCCGTGCACTTCTTCTCCTAGCGAGGAGACTAGTCGCAACAAGAGCGGCGCAGCTGCTGGACGCGGCGGCCTCCGCGCTGCTCGCGCTCACCGTGCTCGTGCTGTTAGCCGTGCACTTCTTCTCCTAGCGAGGAGACTAGTCGCAACAAGAGCGGCGCAGCTGCTGGACGCGGCGGCCTCCGCGCTGCTCGCGCTCACCGTGCTCGTGCTGTTAGCCGTGCACTTCTTCTCCTAGCGAGGAGACTAGTCGCAACAAGAGCGGCGCAGCTGCTGGACGCGGCGGCCTCCGCGCTGCTCGCGCTCACCGTGCTCGTGCTGTTAGCCGTGCACTTCTTCTCCTAGCGAGGAGACTAGTCGCAACAAGAGCGGCGCAGCTGCTGGACGTGGCGGCCTCCGCGCTGCTCGCGCTCACCGTGCTCGTGCTGCTAGCCGTGCACTTCTTCTCCTAGCGAGGAGACTAGTCGCAGCAAGAGCGGCGCAGCTGCTGGACGCGGCGGCCTCCGCGCTGCTCGCGCTCACCGTGCTCGTGCTGCTAGCCGTGCACTTCCTCTAAAAACTGAAAAAGCGACCAGCGCGTGCGATGATTTCATGTACTGATGAATAAACATCGTGCAGCGTTTGTGCCTGTAGCGGCGATGGCTCTCAGTGAAAAAGAACGGCCGTGCAGTTGTGGTGCCAACCGTGCATACAGACATTTCATATCCAGCTCCACTGCTATCCAGCAGGTGCTTTAACCTAACACTGCGGTCCCGGTGCGTTGCTACACGAACTCTAACTACCTGTATATATAATGTACTTTATGCTCTAACCGCTCGGCCACGACCTCTCCGCTATGAGCGGTAGCGGGGTGCGGGGCGACGAGCAGTAAACAACCAATGTACAAAAAGGTTCGAATGGCGCCAGTAGTGGCCACCACGACGCGACGTCCCGCTCCGAGCGCTCGTGAGCCCCGTAGCCGCTGCCGCTAAAACTCGTGGCCGAGCTTCGAACACGGAAGAAACGTTTTATTATTTTAGATGAGTTCATGCGACGATTTTTGTGTATAATTTTGAGACCATTGTAAATAAATAAAAACCATAAATAAAATTAAGGCGACTATTGTACGTGAAAAATAAACTTCTTGAAAACTATTTTGAATTTTGATAGTCTTATGTAATATTATGGAGAAATGCGAACAGGTTGGTCCCAAAGCAACACAACACACAAGTACAGCACAACACACCTACGTCTTAGAAATTAATTTTTACAGTTACGGCAACCAGGAAGTCGATCTAGCTATACCTACTATAAATTAAGTATATTTCATGTGCTCATTTCAAATAGCTATCGAACAACACAATATGAGATATCAGGATTCAGGGATATCAGCCCTCGTCTTAGCGAAGTTGTTGGTTTGTTTTTTTCTGTCAGTCAATGTGTCATCCCTAAAGACCTTGTACTTATTACAAGGTCTTTGGTCATCCCTGGTTCATAGCTATGACAGTGGACCACAGAAGAGTTCTGCTGTCTGTGCAGTGGACGAACTTTGACGCAGAAAACGCCTGGATTTTTTGTCATAGCACCTTGTCTACGAGCTTGACCATTTGGATTATCTTTAGACTTGTAGTTAGACACGTGACTAAAAAAATTATCGCGACTTGACTTTGGACATTCATTCCAAAATCCTCACCATTAATAGTTAATTTATTTACTTCAGACAAAGTCACATAGTTCTTATCTGACAATGGTTCCTATTAGATTTTTTCGAAGTGAGGATTCCTTCTGGCTTGCAGCAGTTGCAGCACAAATAAGTTCGGGGTGTACTTACCTATCTCTAGACTGTACTGTACTAGCCTTTTTAATAGTCCACTGCAGAACGTAGGCCTACCCACGAAGGGTGATTAGTTTATATCCACCACGCTGGCCCAGTGCGAGTTGGAGGATTCACATACGCCATCGAATTTCTTCTATATACAGACGTATGCAGGTTTCCTCACGATGTTTTCCTTCACCGAAAAGCCAGTGGTGTGAAATTCCGTAAGTGTTTAAGTTCCGAAGAACTCATTGGTACGGGACCGGGGTTTGAACCCACGACTACACGATTGTAAGGCCTGTGTCATTACCACTAGAGCACCACGGCTATATCTATTTCTTTATATCTCTAGACAACGAACATATGTCAATATTTCTTGGATCTCAAGCGATCTATCATTGTTCCCACCTTTATGACCAGCCTTTACCTTAGTAGGTACCTACCTAACTATGAGACGTGGGACCAACCCTGAACATTATAACCGCGAAAAATCGGCTCTTTCAGACATGACGCGAGCCAGTGAACCTTTTGTGTGGACATGAGATTAACTATTTATTAACAACTGACGAAAAAGAGGAGGATATCAAGTCGAAGTGTATATTTTTTATGTATAAAAGCGCAAAATAACTTTTTAGAAAGTAGTCCGATTTTGATATCGTAACAGGCATGATGACTAAAAAATATGTATAATTAGTCCGTTAGATAGACTATCAAAAAATTAAACAATTAGTCCGTCAGATACCTAGACTATCAAAAAATATTAGCCATTTATTTTTTCTTTGACCAATTAAACAAAAATTGATGAAAATATAGACCGTCAAAGTTCCGCGTAAGTGCTATACAAATGTATAGACTTCTGTAAGTCTGTAAGAGAAGTGACATGACCCCCACTCTCAAACGTTGACAAGGTTCATCTTTGTCATCTGTATGCCGAGTGTGAGTTTTGTCGTAAACATGACGCGCGTAAGCATGTAATTTGTATGACGAAATGTACAACGCCACTAGCGGCGCGTTTTTGAAACATTTTGTGCGAGAACAAGTTCATACAAATTACATGCTTACGCGCTGGTGGCGAGCGCGTCACGTTTACGACAAAACTCACACTCAGCATACTGTTGATTGATTTACAAAAGAAAAAATATGTGACCAGTATTTTCCGACAATCTAAAGCTGGAAACATACTATCGGACGCGGCTAACGGACGCGACTGATAGGTATCTAGACTATGAAAGTACACTGAGCCGTGCACACTATCGGACATAAGTCGCGGACGTCACTTTCGGACGTCCGAAAGCGATCTGGCACACCGGCCCCCCTACCGCCTAAGCAATAGCAATCGTTTATGACTTCATTTTAGTCATTTGACACCGCCTATGTGACGTTAGCCATCAATTGCTTTGCGCGGATTGCGAAAGCAATCGTTGAATGAACAATTTTGATGGCTAACGTCACATTGGCGGTGCCAAATAACTAAAATGAAGTCATAAACGATTGCTGTTACGATTGCTATTGCTTTAGGCGGTAGGGGGGCGGATGTTTTAAGACTGTGCACATTGCTAAGTCGCGGCTGTCAGCCGCGTCCGATAGTATGTTTCCTGCTTAACTCACGGACTGATTACATTATTAATTTTTTACCCAGTCACCATGCCTATTCAAAAATAAGTCGGTGGTCTAGAGTTAGGTACCTACTCCGTGTGGTTATGGATTATATAAGTCTAGCTATACTTACTGATACAATGATTCGCTTTGTCGTTCAGCCACTTGACCGGTTAATTGATTTGTAATAGTTATTACTCCACGAGTATAACTTACCACTCAAGAAAAGTGGAAAAAATCCCAACCACAAATACTAAAAAAGAAGAAATAATACAGTGGTTGAAGGAAAAAAAAATTGCATTTCAAGAAGACATGTTAAAAAGAGAATTACTTAAAATTGTGAAAGACCATAAACACCAATACGACGCATATGTAATCGACGAAATGGCTAAGGGGAAAAACAAAAAAGTGCTGCGCTTACCCCCCTACCACTGTGAACTTAACCCAATACTTAGAATTAATTTGGGCTCAAGTTAAAGGGTACGTGGCACAAAATAATACCAGTTTTAAACTGAACGATATCAAAAAATTATTAAACGAAGCCATTACAAAAGTTGACAGCAGCAAGTGGCAGAACTGCATACGACATGTGGTAGAAGTAGTAGAACCTAAAATGAACCTAATGGATAGAAATATGGAAACAATGCAAGAACGATTCGTCATAAACTTGGAGGACTACTCGAGTGATTCAGAAAGTGAATAAACGGTTAAGAAAATATTTTTTGTTTAATTTATTCATATCCTAGCATATTCGATTTGTACACAACAACTAAATATTTGTAACAGATTTTGTAAAGTAGACATTTGTAAAAAAAAACCCTATTATTTTTAGATGATAGAATTAGGAAGCGATTTAGATCGGCGATGTAAACGCAGCCTAACATTTTCAATAATTAGCCATGCCCATTGACCAATCCTGGCCATTTAAGTCGGAGCTGCGTCCTTATCACTTTCATACGATTGTGCAAGGGAGAGAGCGCCATATTAGTTCGTCTCGTTGGACGGAGTATAGTGGCTTCTAGGTAATGAATGGTACCTAATTATCTACTATTGGTACCTACATAGGCCACGTACATTAATTAATAAATACTCGTTAAAAGTATCCGAGAAAAGAACTGCTAAAATTAGGTTAATCATGAACTTTTTATAATAATCTTGAGTTTAACAAACCGCATCCTTGCTGATGTTAAACAGCGATGAGCGATGAAGAGGTGAAGCATGCTCTACCTGCTTAAATCTCAGGATCAGGTTTAATAAATAAGAAATAGAAAATTGATAGTTTTTAGGGTTCCATACCTCAAACGGAAAAAACGGAACCCTTATAGGATCACTTTGTTGTCCGTCTGTGTGTATGTCAAGACTCTTTATCTCGGGAACGCGTAAAGATATCGAGTTGAAATTTAAACTGTATACGTATATCTATAGTTTCTTGCAGTTGTGTAAAAGAAAAACTTCTCAGTTGTCGTACAAAAAAGTTAGAGCCGTTTATGTCGTAAAAAACCGCATAACTTGACACTCACAAAAATCAAAACCCACAGGGTACTTCCCGTTGACGTACACATATAGGAATAAATCTGAAAACTGTATATTTTTATTTACATCACAAAAAAATAGGGCTTCAAAATTCATAGTGAGTAAATCGTATCATGGGTAAGGTATCATATAAAAGAACTTCATTTGCACATGCTAAAACAGGTTTTTAATTATTTTAACAATGTGTTTGTACGGAACCCTCGATGTGCGAGCCTGACTCGCACTTGTCCGGTTTTTTTTGTATTGGTATCAATGGCAGCACCGTGTCTCCATTGAAATAAAAAGAGTTTTGAACACTGAATAATAGCTTTATTTTCCATAATATTTAGGTACTTACTGTATTCCTAATTCAGTCATCAACTGCTAGTCTCGACATTTCATCTCGTAATTCACGTTATTGAACTTCACAATAAACAATGGTAACATAGCATTTTTCTAAAACAATTACAAAATGAACACTACGTAGATCCTTTTTGTATAAATAAGTTCATAATTGATGTAAGTTTTGAATAAATAAGTACATAATTGAAGTAGATTTTGTACATAAAAGCATAATGGTTTCATATAAGTACCAACAAAAGATAAGCTCGTTAAATACTAAAACAATTATAAAAACATTTTTTTTTCTAGCTCAAGAAACTACGAAAGGAAAGTTTCGAGTTCTCCTCAACATGTCATTTCTGGCTTCTAGATATCACAGCACTTGTATGATAAATAAATTACTACGTAACTCACTCACAAAATACTAAACATAACACCATTCACCTGTAAGACGCTAGGAACTAAATAATTTACTAGTGCAACACAGAAACCAAATAATAAGTAGGTATACAGGGTTATTTCTAATCAATTAGCATCCTCTTAGGGGCTTATTCAGTAGGTACATCAAAACTAACAACTTTTGTTCTGCGAATTTTGTCAAAACTCAAAAAAAAAATTGTTGTTCCATAGAAAAATGTCGTTCACTCGCGACAAAATGTACGGAACAGCTGATTTTTTTTTTGAGTTTTGACATAAGTTGTTAGTTTTGATGTACAGAACAAAAGGATTCTAATTGATTAGAAATAACCCGGTATAATTGAAATATTGCACAGTCAATTAAGTATTGTTTAATAATATCTTTGATTATTGTCTTTAGCACTAAGGTACCTATTATTAAGTACTAAGTACTTCAGCTATGCTGTGTCATTATTCTTATCTAATGGCCAGCGGTCCACATGCGGCTACTTTCACTTACAGTCCCGATAAAGACAGCATGCAATGCGCGTACTCCATCGAGATGGCTCCGAAGCTGCGTCCACGGAACACCACCACCACACCGGCGTGCGGACTCGCCCACGCAGGCATAAATGAAAGCAACACACGAATTTCACCAAGCATTAATCGCTCACCAATCCAACGTCTCACAATATAGCTATCACGTTTCTGGTATTCTGTGAGGTCAGCGCGCTCCGTCCGGCGAGGTCTCAGAGCGCGGCGGGCGGCGGGCACGCGTCGGCCTGCACGAAGATGCGCGTGTAGTTGATGAGCGCCCACAGCGCCGCCGAGCCCAGCGCCGAGCCCAGCTGCGTGGCCACGCCCGTGGCGCGCATGCCGCGCGTGCCGCCGCCGCGCGCCCACCCGTACACCCACATGCGCGCGTACGACACGGCGCCGTGCACCGCCACCCAGCTCAGCACCACCAGCGCGCTGCCCCCGCCCGAGCCCAGCAGTGGCGGCGCCGGGCTCAGCAGCGCCGTGGCCAGGATGTAGCCCAGCGGCGCGCACGCCGCGCCCAGCATGGCCGCCAGCGCGCGCGCCGGCGCCGGCCGCAACCACACGCCCGCCAGGCACGCGGCCGGGTTGGCCATGGCGCCCAGCGTCACCGCCAGGTGGTACGTGAGGGCGCCGTACGGCATGCACGAGTACGACTGCACGGACGGCAGCACGCCGTTGGCGAGCGCGTTCAGTGCCGCCATCAGCGCCAGCACGCCGAGCCAGCGCGCGCCCAGCAGGTTCGCCCGCGGCACGCGCGCCTCCTCGTCCTTGGCGGCGGCCGAGGGCGCCACGCGCTCGGACGCGAACCCGCCGTACGTGGCGATGGTGACGAAGCTGGCGAGCGAGGAGGCCGACAGCGCCGCCAGCAGCAGCATGAACACGGTGGAGTCGAACCGCGGCGGCGCGTACACCGGGTACAGCTGGCCGTCGGCGCCGGGCACGCACTCGGGCTCGCCGCCGACGCCCTGCACGAGCGCCAGCACGCTGGGCACGAACCCGCTGAGCCCCTCGCCCACGAGGTACGTGGCGAGGTAGACGTCGCGGAAGTGGCGCAGGTACGGGTAGAACAGCACGGAGCTGGTGCAGCCGACGAGCGCCGCGAAGAAGGTGAGCGCCAGGAAGGCGATGGAGCGCTCAGTGCCGGCCACGGTGGCCGTGCGCTCGTACAGGAAGGCGTTGAGCGCGAGCGCCGCCGTGCCGACCGCGAGCAGCGCGTACACGAAGGGCGCGTCGGGCACGCGCGGCGCGAGGCGGCGCACGGCCGCGTACGCCAGCATGCCCACGTTGGCGAGCTGGATGGCGAGCGCCATGGACGTGGGCAGCGCCCAGCCCTCGGGCAGCCGCTCCACCAGCAGCGGCAGCTGCACGTACAGCCCGTTGACGCCGAGCCACGTGCCGAGCCCCCACAGCACCATGGCGGCGTCGAGCGCCACGCGCCGCCGCGCGCCGCCCGCGTCTCCCACCATCCTAGCGGTGGACGGCGCCTGCGACGACGGACTCAGGCACGGGGCCGCCTCCCGATCCTCGCTCAACCTGCAACACCAGACGCGCCGCGTCACACCCGTGCTCACGCTTACACCGTTTTGTACACTTTTTATCCCGGAAAAATAAAAAGCTCCTGTAATTCGCACTAAAATCAAAATATACACGTCGAAGCCGAGGCCAAAAACTAGTAGGCATAGAGTTATAGCCTCCTCTTTATGCCCGTACGTTTAGCTTTTCGCTACAAACTGCTAGAGATGGTAGCGCCGACTTGTACGAGTATGATCACTCTATAGCACGTTTTAGCAATTGGAAAATTTAATCAAAATAGATATTTAGATATTATTATATTTATAAATATTAGATATTTTTACTATAAAAATATAAATTATTATTAATAAAAATATTTTAAATTTTTATCTATCGGGCACTTTACTACATACCTACTATTCAGTCAAGAACGAATCCTTTTTAGCGTAGTGTAACCACGAGTGGTGTAGCAACACGGTGTGACGGCGAGTCCGAATCACGACTCAACCGTCCTGATTTGCTTATTAATCGGAAGTCGGTGTTCCGATTAATTTATTATTTGAATATCGGTATTCCCTTGAAACACGAGGACGCGGGCGCGCGGCGAGATCGAAACCGGGCGGTCGCACCACTATAGGACTCCGCCGACTCCACAATACTGCCGACTAAATAACTTTGGCACCGGTTAAGACACTCACGAAACGTAATTGTTTATAGCCTGATAAGATAACTAAATTGAGGTGAATAAGGTTTAAACGTTTAATTGTTTGAAGTCTAGAATGGAAAGAAATGTAAGAACAGTAGGTACCGACTCACGGATACCCACGGACGATGTTATTTAACTACGTCCTATATTCAAATTTACTTTTAATATGTCGTTGTGTGTTTCGAACAGATTTACCAATTAGGCACTAATCGAGTCTGCGGAGCACGAGAGTTTTATATTACAATATGCGTTATGCTGTGATATAAGCCGCACTGATAAATCCGAAAAGTGTAGATATCGCGGCTGACACTAGATTACAATATTTTTTGTTCTTTTGAAGGCTTTCTTAATTTCCTGAGATATACAGGGTGTCCCACAACGTTATACGGAAATGACCATAAAAAAAGATATAGACCCTAAAACCGGAAGGACCGGAAACCCCACCCTTTTACCCCGTTATCGTTATGATAAGTTAATATATTTATCTTGAAAAGGATATTTACGGAAAGGTTTTTGAGATAAGTAGATATATCTAGTCAATTTTAAACATAAAGCCAAAAGCTAACTTGTGGCACTCCGGTTCATGGTTCATTAAACATAAAGCCAAAAATGCTAACTTGTGGCACTCCAGTTGATGGTTCATTAAACATAAAGCCAAAAATGCTAACTTGTGGCACTCCAGTTGATGGTTCATTAAACATAAAGCCAAAAATGCTAATTTGTGGCACTCCAGTTGATGGTTCATTAAACATAAAGCCAAAAATGCTAACTTGTGGCACTCCAGTTGATGGTTCATTAAACATAAAGCCAAAAATGCTAATTTGTGGCACTCCATGGTTCATCCAGTTCGTCCGACTTGGGTTTTCGACATTAAAATGCTACTTGTGGCACTCCAGTTCATGGTTCATTAAACATAAAGCCAAAAATACTAACTTGTGGCACTCCAGTTCATGGTTCAAAAATACTAACTTGTGGCACTCCAGTTCAAGGTTCATTAAACATAAAGCCAAAAATGCTAACTTGTGGCACTCCAGTTCATGGTTCATTAAACATAAAGCCAAAAATGCTAACTTGTGGCACTCCAGTTGATGGTTCATTAAACATAAAGCCAAAAATGCTAACTTGTGGCACTCCAGTTGATGGTTCATTAGACATAAAGCCAAAAATGCTAATTTGTGGCACTCCATGGTTCATCCAGTTCGTCCGACTTGGGTTTTCGACATTATTAATTCATCTCGTAAAACTAGATAATCGTTGCAGTTTTTCCAAAAAAAAAAGCCTTTTGCGAGATTTAAAAAGATAACACTTTTTGTGTTCCAAGTTTGAGAGCTTCCGTAGCGTAGGTATGATCGCGTAGCCTTGATTTATTTTATTTTAATTTAAATATGTATTTATTTCTGAAGTGAATATACGAGTACAATTAAAAATTCTGTGAATATATCAAGCGTCTTAATACTCGTATTGAGCAAAAAACGGCGAAAAATCACATTTGTTGTACGGGATCCCAAACAACAAACATATAATAATATAACAGAGTAAGGCGGCCAACCGTCCCGCATTTTGCGGGACCGTCCCGTAATGCTAGACAAAATCCCGCTTTGAAATTATTAGTAAAATAGTCCCGTAAAATGTTGTATGCGTCCCGCATGTCCCGCATCCCTATTTTTCTACCACACTTCTACACAACACCCACACGCGCGCACGGTCAACAGCGTAGGAACACAGATTACCTATAATAGCGACAAGCGTATCGCGCAAGGGCTAATCTCGTTCTCTTTCTCTCTACTGAACTCATGAGGCGTAAGAGCGGGAAAGGGGCGCACGAGTAATGGAATTGTTTTGATTTTGAAAATTAGACATTAGTGCACGCCGTGACGCCCCCCCCCCCCCCCCATTCACGAAAGGTTAAGTCCCGCATTCAGTTTTCGGAAAGTTGGCCGCCTTATAACAGAGGCACTCACATTGTGTTAAAAAAAGCAGCAAATTTTTAGTGGTCGGCAAAATAATTTAAACGAGGGAACGATCGTCAGTCGAGCAGACGTTATAACTATCATAAGCAACATTCCAACTAATAATGGATAATTTTATATTTTGCAAAGGTTAATTACCTACTTATTTATCCACGACTAAGCCAATACCCGGCCGCCGCGTACGCGCTGAACTCACTACATCTACATAATTTTAATTAAAATAGGTAGGTACATATCTATTGCATGTAGGTAACACAAATGTTTCGTGAATACATTTTTACAAAAAAAATTACATACCTAAATAGGTAAAGCTGTTTTGAAATTTCTGAAATAATTGTAACACCATGTACCAGTTTTCCACAATAAATGATTATCATTATTATCATGATTACGAGTACGTGTGAGTCTTATTCTAAAATTTGTGTTCCAATGGATATTTATTAAATTTGTGTTCCAAGGAAATTCACCTTTGTGTTTCAAAGGAAGTTCTACGTACATGATGTGGGTTCTAGTGGCTCCAACAGTCGCGCCTCACGCTCTCAGCTCGCGACTTACTGCAGCAATGGGCGAGGATACAACTAACATCATAAATACCAATGGCCTAATACGCAACTTTGAATTTCGACTTTTTGAATTCACTCCTAACAGGTTTCATTCCAGGTCCGAGTGACCTATACCAGCCCAGTAAGCAATCGACAAATGTATGTAGTTACTACCTAGATCTAGACATATTTTAAAATAAAATCAATATAGCAATATACATACTCGATCGAGTACTAGAGTTTGTGCAAAAATAGAAGCGTCGTAGGTGAGGTCGCCCGTGTGCCATTTTACTAATTTTGTTAACACTGCTCTTAGGCCAGTCATATCGTACAAATAAAAAAGCTGAAATAGGAATAATTGCGGCAAACTTGCTATTTTAGTGTGTTGTTTGGGTCCACCTGGATATTATTAATCCAGATTTGCAGCAGTCTGAAATTCTCGCGCGCTGAGTAGTTGCTGAAAAACCAAAATAGTTTTTGTCTTTTTTTTTAGTTTTGTGTATAAAACTACAATGGAAGGCTTTGACGACAAAGGTCACCTTCTACATCCTCGATTGGTGGGACATTCGTGCACTCACTCCCCTTACAATATTTACACAGTGTAGAGCACTTCATCCCAGCCTTCCTGCAAGAGCAAGACCCAGTACAACCTTTCTTGCACTTGCAGGAGAGGCTTTTCAGAAGAAGTTCAGGGGCTGGGGGCAAAGATGTCGTGGTTGGCATGAAACCTGAGTCTGTTTGATGCCATTCCCAATCAGTTGGGATCTTGTGCATAACCACTCTTGAATCTGGTGGTAGGTCCTGAATGAGTGTAACTTAGCCGCGTCTTCGGTAGGTGGAAGGCGAGCAAAGTTTATTTTGTTACTCGCCGAGGCCCTCTAAAATAGGGTATAGCGGAGAGTGTTGAGAACTTCTCTTCTACCATACAGAGCCATCAAAAATGTCTCGCCTGCACTCTCGATCTCTTCTGGAAGGGATTAGTGTTTATTCAAAAAAGTTGTGATTCCAAAATGTATTTGATTTTAAATTCCCCTTAAAAACTCTATTTAGGGGAGGTTATTTTGACTTATAGTCCTTAGTAAAGATAATTAAATATGCTTTAACTACACTTCCCAAGAATTTCCCCTGAGATACCTCAATAACCTGATATTTTGGTCGAAAATTAGACATTTCCAATTTTCCAACATTTTAGGGAAAATAGTCAACATTAGGAACTCTGTATCGTGTATTAGACCTACACAATTGAATTAGGGCTCAAACTGTCAGGAATTTTATACACTTTAAATAAGTAGTAGTGACCTTTGTCGTCAGAGCGTTCCAATGTCGTTTTTTTGCACCGAACTAAAAAAAGAGAAAAAAATGTTTTTCAGCAAGTACTCAGCGCGCGAAAATTTCAGACTGCTGCAAATCTCAATTAATACTATTCAGGTGGACCCAAACAACATACCTACTAAAAAAGCAAGTTTACCGCGATTATTCCTATTTCAAATGTAACATATGACTGGCTTATCTGTCATTTCCAGTACAACTAAAAGTGTTTGATACTTGGTAGACACCAATTCGGTTTATATTATCGTCAAAAAAGTGAAGCCGTGGTGGCCTAGAGGTATTGTCACTCGCCTTGCAATCGTGAGGTCGTGGGTTCAAATCCTGGTCCCGTACCAATGAGTTCTTTGAAATTTAACACCACTGGCTTTTCGGTGAGGGAAAACATCGTGAGGCAACCTGCATGCGTCCGTAGAAGAAATTCAATGGCGTAATGTGAATCCACCAACCCACACTAGGCCAGCGTGGTGGATATGGCCCAATCACCCCTCGTGGGTAGGCCTACGTCCTGCAGTGGACTATTAAAAGGCTGGTACAGTACAGTATCGTCAAAATAAAAAAATTCTGATTCTGGTTAGTAAGTAAGTAAGTAGTCTTATAGTTAGTTCACCGTAACGCCACGTCGACTCGCGAGTGCCACGACGGTTTCTTTTTGCACATACTCAAACTAGGTCTCGGAGGCCGAGTAGGATGTTTGTTAGTCAGTTCTGGTTTAGCAAATATTTATAGAGACGAAGCAAATAGGTTAAAAGTCTACAAATGTTACCTTGAGATTTTAGTGTGCATATTTTTTGTTACTTTCTAAAACAACGCCCCGTTCAGCTCGAAATAAGAATGAACTAATTGAATAATATGTAATAAAAATAAATAAATAAAACTTTTAAATTATTGAACGTTTTTGATAAAAGTTGTTATATCTAATCAATTCATATTTATGCATCTTAACGATGCGATGCGGTTTAGCGTAAGATCTCTAAGAACTCTATGATCAAACATATGCGAAGGATATTGCAAAGTTCTCAAATGTAGACCACCTGCCGGCAAGTATGACTGGAATGATGATTATTAAAGTAAGGTACAGCTGCAATACTGTACTGTACCAGTATTGCAGCTGTACCTTACTTTAATAATCATCATAAGCCGTGGTGGTCAAGAGGTAGTGACACCCGCCCTACAATCGTGAGGTCGTGGGTTCGAATCCCCGGTCCCGTACCAATGATTTCTTTGGAATGTATGTACGGAATTTCACATCACTGGCTTTTCGGTGAAGAAAAACATCGTGAGTCAACCTGCGTACGTCCGTAGAAGAAATTCAATAGCGTATGTGAATCCACCAACCCGCACTGGGCCAGCGTGGTGGATATGGCCCAATCACCCTTCGTGGGTAGGCCTGCGTCCTGCAGTGGACTATTAAAAAGGCTGGTACAGCTGAAACGATGAATAGTAAATGTGTAAGCAGATGGAGATGCAGATATGTTTCCACCAAGACTACAGCCCGAGGCTGGACGAAGCGCCAGGCGGCTCCCACTGCACTGGGTACAAACTTGGTGGCTCATGATAGACCAGCAAACTGTACGCTACTGGACATCTCCATGTGCTTGTTTTTTGTTTTTTATTCCTCGTAGATTTGCGTTTGACTACATACTGCCTGATGTTGAGCAGATATGCGGTCTAGGATGTTGCACGATTACCTAGAAGATACCTAATAGGTATCTTCTAGGTAATCGTAGGATGTAGCACGATTACCTAGAAGATACCTATTTAGGTATCTTCTAGGTAATCGTAGGATGTAGCACGATTACCTAGAAGATACCTAAATAGGTATCTTCTAGGTAAGCGTGCTACATCCTAGACCGCATATCTGCTCGACATCAGGCAGTATGTAGTCAAATTTATTATTTTCTAATTCTAGGTAAGCGTGCTACATGGATTTGAAGACACCCACGTTGTACTTAAGCGGGAAGACAGACCCAGGCAAAGCATTCCACATTCTGGCTGTTCGTATGAGGAATGAGGATTCGAAACGCTTTGTTCTAACACGCCTTGTTGTTTTACTATGGAAATTAACGTGGTTTTCACACATTTTATACTATATATAACGGGACTGAACTCACGTGTGGGGATAGTCATTACGACACTATAGTCGTTACGACTATCCCCACACGTGAGTTCAGTCCCGTTATATATAATATAAAACGCCTTGTTGTTTTAGTCCTCACAGTTCCACTGCTGGGCAAAGGCCTCCCCCGATTTCGTTTTGGCGGTTTTGTGCTGCGGTGTACCCGGTTCGTCGCGCCATCACGTACCTACGCATGTAATTTCTAAACCTAAATCATGATGAATGTCTGTTTATTTTATTGATATGAGCAAAAAAGTCCACTAACAAATAAAACCTCACTTCCTCATCAATGTTTAACTAATCACTGAACATACTGACCTCAGTTGTGGATAATAGTAATATAATACATAATAGCCTTTATGCGATAATGATAATTATAATTAATGCTAAGTACATTCAAAAAATCATAACACATGTCGGGAATCGTAATATAAATATCGTCAGCAACTGATTGAATAAAAAAAAATTAATCCTAAACTAATATGATATGAATGAATCCCTTACTCTCGATTTGAAGACTCCCTTAAAATCGAGAGTAAGAGATGATTTATATTAAAACGGACGTGCACGGGACAGGCCCGTAAATCATCCTTAAGCAGGTACCTTCTAGGTAAGCGTGCTACACCATATACTCTATAAAATTTAACTTGATCTCTGCGACAGCTGTCAGAAAAATCACGCCTATGAAGTCCTGAATTTCATAAAAGTACAGACAGTACCTGTCAATGTCATACTTTGTGGGCATGCCGATTAGTGATGGGCGACGAATGATCGTGACCACAGAGTTTTAGATAGAGTTTTAATTAAAATATCGATAGTTAATACTGACGATATTTTCAATAAAACTTGATTTATCATTAATTTTATTGTATATTGTAATATTATAACATTTTTTACATGTGTAATTAAAGTAAACCCAATTATATGTTAGATTAGCATAGATAATAGTGAAAAACGTCGATAAATACTATCGTTACATTATTATGAGTATATAATTAATATCATAACATTATTTACATGTGTACATACTTGATCTTAAATAATAGTAAGTAAATGAAATCCAATTTCTCACCTTCAACTACTCATTCGATTTCATTACAACATTGTTTGAAAATCGATTTTTTCCACCACTATCCCAACTCTAAAAATGTCAATCTTCTACTGTCGCAGAGATCAAGTTAAATTTTATAGAGTATAGACCGCATATCTGCTTATATCTGTTTCTAATTATGATTGTTTTTCTTTTGTACAATGTTTATTAAGTTAAATTTAATTTTATATGTATATATTTTTTTAATTGAATTATTATTACTATGACATGTAACTAAAGTAACCAATAAATGAATTGTATTGTATTGTATCAGGCAGGATGTGGTCAAAGGCGAACCTATTTAAAATCCCTTAAATCATCTAAAAATATAGAAAAACATTCTGTTAGCCAGTCACCTGACCTACTGCTGAATCATCTAAATAATTCCCTGTAGGAGTATGCAAAGTGCCCTCAAAGATAACTCTTATCGTGCAATTTTGTATGCCATGTACTTACTAACAGACAACGGTTGTGAAACTGTGAACAAACGTGACTATGAAATCTTTGATTACACAGCACAGTGTACACAATTGTGCTTTTTATATGTTATCAGCTAGTTACTCGACTCACAAGTCATATCGTAAACAGACTGTCATTCATTTTACATTTATACGCATTTTAATTTCAGGCAATAATCTCCAAATTATATTGAATATGACTTTTATTCTAACTTTCATTGGGTCACCACGAGTGGAACAAAAACAATATGATACCAAATTCAAAACCTATTCTATTTAGAATAATATAACAGTTACCTACATCAAATTTGCAAGGAATTTATATTTTTGTAGACAAGTTCTGAACAGACTCAACATTCTTGAAATATAACAAAACAAGTAACAATATAACAACATATTTCAAATCTCTAGTATATTAATAACCAAATTACAAACTAGGATGTTCAGATATGCTTTAGGTTTTATTAAATATGTCATCTTCGTGACATGCAAGAATATCTATTAAAGTATTGTCATTCATTAAAAAAAAAAAAGTTTAAACATGAGTTATTCAAAAAAGAATATCTAATGTATTCAATTTAAATTCTGACAAAGTGATAATAGAGTGACTTTAAAAATATCACTTGAGCATGCATGACTAAGCAATTCTATTAGTGGTGACAGCAAGCAGGCAAACAAATTGAAAATATCCAAATACTATGTGTTAAAAAATTTGTATAATGTGTAATAACACATTATACGATTTTTTTAACGATAATCTAGAAAACATAATAATAAATCGTTCCAATACAAATAATAAAATTGCCATACCCTTATAGAGTCATAACAAATGTATAACTACATAAAACATGATAATTAAGAACCGCATGTACATTTCATATGTTACAATGAATGATTTGAGTTTGAATTTGAAACAATTTACTATATTACAACACTTGCCAAAAATTGAGATTTGATGATTAGAATTGAGACAGTCAATGCTGTAATAATTTTTACTTAGAAATATTTCTAGTCGACCAACAATTTTAATAAAATGAAAAGATATTTAAAAATATATCTTTGTGTGAATTCAGTTTTATGACTTGATTAGTTGTCATACAAGTAATTTTTTTATTTGAAACCAGTCAGGTTTTAATTAATAGATTGTTACAGCATGTGCTTGTCCATGAAATATTGCAATAAACTTCTCAATTGAAACCAATTGCTGTCAATGAAACAATGGCTGTGCCCATCACACAATGAACATGTTGAAGTAAACTGTGAGGAAGCTCATGATAGGAAAACAGGAAGACACTCTACCAAATATTGTAGCCACAATTTTTTTTTATTTTATTTATGTGTAACGTAACACAGGTGGAAGTGTATACTTAGTAAGTTTTTGAGTGCCATATTCCACCTTTCGGCAATTTGACACTTTTGTATGATAATAATGAGACAATGGTTAGCATTTACAATTAAAATTGAAATTATTTGTAATAAAAACTAGAATTATACTAAATTTACAGACCGTTATTTTTATTTTAATCTGTAATCTCTAATTGCAATATAGCAGTGAACCAATTATTCTAAACGTCCCTACCACAGTGAGAGGGCCTTTTCAGAATAATTGCTATATTAACAAATAACATTTTCATAAATAATTGCTAATTTGCTAATCAAACTGTTTTAATTTACGGAGCAGTTCTACAAATTTTAGTTGATTAAAGTTTAAAGAGTGAATATAAGATTTGGTAGTGAACCTTTGTATAGTGCAGTGGTACCTACCGCAGTGCAAGGTCTACAGCCCCACAGTTAAGGACAGGAAGTGGACGCAAGATCTGAAACCACAACACTATACCTAATAAAGCCATATTGTCAGTGGCGACTCACAATATCACAAATAATAGTAGTCAAACAGCAAGAAAGAGTAAGCAGACTATTATTGTAAAAAATAAATAACATTTTTATGACATAAATGATGTGACCTTTAAATGTAATTAAATGCAGAACATAAAATGTTTAGTTATGTAAAACATTAAGATGTAAAAAAAGATTTACGATGACTGAAGACTTAATAATGAAGGTTAAATAAACTTGTTAATATTATTTTGGTTACACTCTGAAAATGATTGTATGATGAAACTTAAAATAAAATCATTCAAGTTGAAGTGTTACTTCTAGAAGCCTTACTACATTTATAGGTTTGGTATTGTGATTATTTTTATTTTGTTCTTTAGATCACTTCTTAATTGACTTCTTTGCATCTTCTGCGAGTATTTGAGTACGTGCACACAATGTTGTGTTAAGTGATGTCACATGACACTCATTATTTAAATTCCATAATCAACAAGAATTTTACTAAAAAAAATTGAATGATTTTATACCTATTATTTTCATTGTGTAATAAATTATAGATGAGTTGAATAAAAATAAACTATAAAGCTTAATCCAAAGAATCAACATGCCACTGTAGCCGCTGTGTGCTAGAATGGTTTTAGCTGAGAAGGCAGGAAATATAGCAAATTAAAATTTGCTGATGAATAGCCTTGCCCCGAAAGGGAACTGGCTTGTGTGCAATGTAGTATTTAAGTAAAGTTGTTTTATATAATGACGTACCTTACTAGTTCTGACATTGTATTTCAGCAGGACTGCATGCGATAGATCACGATGCTTTTAATTGTTTCCCACGAGTGAATTCGCAACTTGCTAAACTTTGGACCAACTTACATCATCTCATATATCTATGAAAAGCTGGGATTTTGAAGCACTTCAACATTTCTATATATGTTCATGACTGAGATGATAAGAATACTTTACAAACTTGTACGAACAAATCTTGTTAAACGCGAGAAAATTAATTTATCGCGATTCTTATCATTCGCAAACTCTCTCCTTTGAACGTTTCGAAGAATTCGCTGGAATTCGCACGAGTGAGTGCTACCATGCTTTCAGTTGAAAAATAAACTACTCCAAGCCAAGACAAGCAAGCATGAAGGCTCCTTTACACACAGGCGGTACGAGCGGTATAGCAGACGGGCGGGCATCTGTATTGTACTGGTTATATAAGAAGGGCTCACACAGGTCCGGTCGCGGTACTGCCGTACCGCCCTTTACCGCTCGTACCGCTCGTACCGCTCTACCGCTCGTACCGCCTGTGTTTGATGGAGCCTTAATAAGCCAAGAGCAAGACTGCCAAAAGCCACCAACAAATAAATGAAACGTCAAATTCTGTCACATGATAATAAGCCAACAACAAAAGAAGAAAGATGCGGGGCAACCATTTTACCTGCAATGTTTGACACTATAATAAAAGTTTATAAACTTGGTTACCTGCCGCTTTCTTCATAATTTGTTCCCAAGCTTGAGTAGTAGTACTTTTCTGATTATTCAGCATTTGTACGAGATTATCTTAAAAACAGTACCAACATTTAGGTGGGTGCGCCACTGAGTGGCGCAGGTGATTGAGCGGGAATTTCGGAAATTACATAGTTTCCATGATGCTCTAGAAGGTACATGATGTAACTCGAACTTTTAGGGTAACTATCACAGAAGAGCACAATCTTTCTCTCTTCTGTGGTAACTATTTACCTTTTGGGTACCTATCTATTGAAAGTTTATACCATTATGAACAACTTTTACCTACTGTGGAACCAACCCGGTATTCGAGATAAAAAAAAAAACAGATTTTCCATACTAAATTGCAATCCGGAAACGACAAAAACATATGAAAAATCTGATTTTAGGCCCCATAATAGGTAAACATTGTTCTTATAGATGGTTTGAATCACCTCTTGCCTTTGTACACTCTGTTCTACACTAGTTCAGTATAGTTGCCGCTAAGCAAGCAAAAGTTGCAATAACATTACTGAAAGTAACGTCAACAAGCTTGTAACTTACAAATAGCGAGCTTGAAACAAAGCCCTAATGGCCGCGCTGTAGATAAACCCTGTAACTTGACTAGAGCTGATCACCAAGTATATAATATGTATTATACATAATACATTTAATATATTTACATAATACATATTATACATAGATACAAGTAAATGTCAGCACTTGTCTCGTAATAAAATTAATAATAATCACCGGTAGACAAATATTCCAATTCAAATAGAATAAATAAATAGCTGTCCATTTAGTGCATCTCTAAAAAAAATCCAAAACTCGTTGACGCTGCTGGCGTGTGGCACTGTACCCTTGACTTTTTACCACACGGACACAGATTTTGCTTTGATTTTAAAAAGGTTTTTTATTTTGCTTATAGGAAGCTCTTATATTTTGTACATTTATGTATATATTAGTAGGTAGTTTAGAATAATCATTGAATGTTATTTAAGTTACGTAAATAAAACAAATATATTTATAATAGCTATATTTTGATAAAAAGATATAAGGTGGTAACTTTAGCATTTTGAGAGAAAAAAAAACATGACACAAAGACATGACATATGCATGACATTGACATCAAAAACGACAAAGTAGAGAACGCGACAGGAAATAATATTTCCTGTCGCGTTCTCTACCGCCAAAACTCGTACTATATATTAGAGTTATATATTATATAACTCTAATATATAGTACGAGTTTTGGCGGGCACGCGGAAAAGTCCATGTCGCCCCATCGTATTATTTTGTGTTTTATCAGTAAGTAAGTTCGTATTGGCCGGGTGGCTAGCCCTGGCGTCAGAGTTTTTAGGCCACCTGAAGGCCTCTGACTTGACTAAACGGTTAAAACAACCGGGACCTACAATTTAACGTATCATCCGAGCCACGGAAGCGCTCAGTTGGAAAATGCAACCCGCGGTCACCCATCCAAATACTGACCGTGCGGAACGTTGCTTAATTTCGGTGATCGCTGACAAACACCTAGTTAATCTACGCTACGAGCGCTACATCAGTGATAGAAGTGAAATTGATTATGAGCTGATTTACGTGCATGAGTGTAGGCAAGTGATATACTTAATGTGACGTATCGTGTTGTTTCTAAAACTCCATAGACGCCTCTAGTAAAGTCTCCACTGCTTTACTGAGGTATGACTTGGACGACGTTTGCACTTGACCGCGACTTGATTGGACTATGACGTGACTATTTTCATAATATTTAAAAAAATGTTAAAACTTGATACTTGACACTGGCAAATGCACAACAATGCGACGCCAAACAAAAGAAGAATATAAAGTACAATCACGTACAATGCGACGCTTAGTTGTAAATAAATGAGGACGCCACCATCGCTTTGTATGTTAGCATATTTTGCCTCATTTTATTTCCTGTTTCATTTAACAATCCATAAAATCAGTGGCGTATGTATTCACACATTTGCCGCCTGTAGGCTAATATTGCCGCCCTTATAATCGTCGTACATCTTATAGATTTCATGGCAACTAAGTAAGTGTACTTAATGCCTACATAGGTCTAAAGTTTTAAATTACCTACTCATAGTATAGCCGTGGTGGTCAAGAGCTAGTTGGTCAAAAAAATAAAAAAAAAGTTGCTGTCAACGCATGTTGGCAGGATTTTTCTCGGCCCTTATTTTTCAGATTTTTCTGCTCTAGCGGGCCAAATTCTACTCCAATCTTTCCTTTTTTTCTTATTTTCTTTCGAGGTAATATTTGTAGAGCTAGAGATAGTCAAATAATTTTTTTTTTTTTTTTTTTTTTTTTTTTTTTTTTTTTTTATGGGCATAAGTGCCTTTATTAACTACAACGAAATACAATACTACTTTATAATGACAATACTACTCTACTATTACATAGAAAGCAATTGGATCATCCACAGACCCTTGAAGGTCTAAAGATAATCCAAGTGCTCAAGCCCACTGCCAGTTGGCAGCATGCCCAGCATGCTGGCAGCATTGCCACGCTGAATGGCAATGCTTATACGTTGAGCCAAATAAACACCAGCATTTTGGTCACGCGTCGCGTCCACCAGACGCTCAGAAAGACTTTTGAAAACAAGATGAGCTCCCGGCCCCCACGGACCCAAAGTCTCAACTCCAAATGGCTCAAATATGTAACCACTCCTGAGGTTAGCATATTTGCGCCGCTTGTGCTGCTCAGCCGAATTGGCCGCCGCTCCAGCCCTACTCTGAGTCTCAGGAAGATGTGACGGTGCCAAAGTATCGACGCAAGTTGCGTCCCATACTAAGGGCCGTCCACACTTCCATGGAACCAGCGATGTCATACGCAGGGCTTTTGTCACCGCCAATATCGCAGCCGTACTCGAACCGAGTGGGTTGGCGCGTGGTGATGGCAAAAGGCCTGACGGCATGACGCTGGTCCCGTCAAATAATTGTTTTCTATTGTGTTGGTTTTTGACAGTCGCGGCTCATTGTTGTTTTCTTGTTTCCATGTCAACGCCATCCGAGTCTGCGCAGACCGCCCACGTCACGGTCTGACGTCCTGACGTCTCCACTTATAGAACCTAAGTTTATTTTTATTTATATTTGTAGTATAATTCTTGTTATTCATGGCATTTTGCGCCCCGGCCGGGCCAAATGCAGTTTCCCAATACGTTAATGTGTCGCAGGGGGACATGATTCAGTGCCTAGAGTGTTCCCAAGTGCGATTTTTTAAAGGACAGAAAGGCCTCAAAATTCACCGTACGCGGTGCCATAAAAATAGCCAAATTACACTTTCGGCCCCTATTGCAGGCTCTGATGGAGCCAGCAGCAGTCCCGTGAGCGCTGCTGCTCCTTCCAAACCGCTTTGGGAGGTTCTTAGCTCACTCAAAAGTTCTCTTCCTGTTTTAAAACGCATCCCGCGTGGTGCACGTTTTTCGGTTGCGCAGTGTTTATCTGCTGCTATTCGGAGTGTTATTTCTAAAAATTCTTTAGTCGCCTGGGAACACCTCTTGACTTTTCCCTACGTTGTGCTTTACGTACATTCGGACCCAACAAACAAAAAATCCCTTACCACTAGGGTAAAGGAAAATTGCGTAAAGTACAGCGCATTGGAAGAGAACTCTTTAGATTTTGAAAGCATTATTCCGCCAACAAGGCAGAATAAACCAAATTCTAAAAAAACAGACGATTCGGTTACCATTAAAATAGTAGAGAGCAAAATTAGTGATGGCGATATCAAAGGCGCCGCACGAGTCCTGTTCTCCAGCGACACTATTGCCCCCCACACACCCGATACGGTCCAGTCACTCCGTGACAAGCATCCGCCGGCAGCATGTCTCCACCTGCCTGAGCCACCACACCCTGATGACGTTGTCATTGAAGTGTGTGAAGTACCCATAAGCGTATTCGTATGTGGTGTACTTTAATATAATAGAACAAGAGTTTAAATGTCTATGGCAATGTAATAGTAGAAAGTGACGATTGTCTGTGGTCATATTCAAACTCTGAAAAATACAAAATTGTTTCATGATTTTTTTGTAAAACATATTTCCACAATTTAACTTAATAAAACAGTAAGTTTAGCTAACAAATTACTTTTCTTAAGATGGTAGCAGAGAAATATAATTATAGAAAAGTGTAAAGCCTTAATACTATCAAACAAAATGTCTGGTCATAAAATCGAACCTCTCTCGAAAGAAAACTACGACACATGGGTAATACAGGCTGAAGCTATTCTTATCAAGCAAAAACTATGGAAATACATCGAAGCTCCCCCAAACGCTGAATCTGCGGAAGATAAAGAAGGAGACAGACAAGCAAGGTCAGAACTGATCCTTATAATCGCTCCTTCTGAACTGAAACAAATTAAGAATTGCACTACTGCAAAAGCTGTGTGGGACAAGCTAAAAGAAACGTATGCCAGTAAAGGACCTGCAAGAAAAGCGAATTTGCTTAAACAGCTTATTCTAACTAAACTAGAAGGACACGACGTACGAGACCATCTCGACAAGTTTATGGACATTGTTGATAAACTGGCGGACATGGACGTGCATATAAACGAGGACCTGCTGACAATCATGATGTTATACAGCTTATCTGACGATTATGATAACTTTAGAGTTGCAATTGAATCAAGGGATACCTTACCAAAGCCTGAAGCGCTAAAAGTAAAAATTGTTGAGGAATCTGCAGCTAGACATAGTCAAAAATATGCCACAGTCATACCTGAATCAGAAGAAGCGTTATATACATCATGCAAAATTTGTAAACAAAGAGGCAACATATTTAAACGCAAAAGTCACAAGATCTGTACCAACTGTTGGAAGAAAAATATAGACAAGGCTAGTGGCAAGGATAATGACTCAACCAAAAATAATTTTATCACGCATTGTCTTCTCACAAAAACTAAAAAGACCACAGATATCAAATGGGTGTTAGACAGCGGATGCACATCGCATATGACTTCTCAGCAAAATTTATTTGACAACATAAAGCACACATCACGAAAACTGAACTTTGCGACAGACGAAATAAAGGCAGAAATAAAAGGAATGGGTACAGTCTCATTTACAACAAAAAATGGTGATCGCACTGCGCTTACACATCTACAAGACACTCTGTACGTACCCAGTTTGTCCGTTAACCTGCTGTCTGTTAGCAAGATGACAGAGAAGGGCTGCTCCGTTACTTTCACTAAAGACAAAGCGACAATAAAAAATCCAATAGCTGGAATAACGATCACTGCGCACAAACAAGATGACGGTCTTTACTATGTAAAACCTCGGCACGAAATCAACAACCTAGCCAAAAATAATGACGACAAAACTTCACCTAGTACCGAAAAGGGAAATACGTCATCAAACATCAATGATTGGCATAGGAAGCTGGGTCATATGAACGCTAAAGATCTAAAATTAGCATTGAAGAACGAAATCGTAGTTGGATTAAACTTCGATACATCTGAAATTTTGTCTGAATGTGAACCTTGTATTCAAGCCAAACTGCATAGAGTACCAGCTCCTAAGAATACGACTCAACGAACAACAGAATGTCTAGAAATCATACATAGTGATGTATGTGGGCCTATCGGAACACCTACAGTTGCCGGGAATAAATACTTCGTCACATTTATTGACGACTACAGCAGATATTGCCGAGTATACATGATTAAAAACAAGAATGAAGTCTTAGACAAATTTAAGGAATTCAAAGAGTTAGCTGAAACGCACACAGGAAACAAAATCAAATTTCTGCAGACTGACAATGGTACTGAATACGTAAATAAAGACTTTGATGTTTTTTTAAAGAAATATGGTATACAGCGAAGACTAACTGCACCATATACCCCAAACCAAAATGGAGTTGCCGAACGTAAAAACCGTACTCTTGTCGAAAAAGCAAGAGCTATGATGATAGACGCACGAGCACCAGAGAAAATGTGGGGTGAGGCAATCTTCACTGCAAATTATCTATCAAATAGGAGCATCAATAGTGCCATTCAGAACCAAACACCGTTTGAACGCTGGGTTGGACGAAAACCATGTATCAACCATCTGCACATATTCGGATCTAAGACTTATGTTCTGCTGAAAGGGAAACATGGCCACAAATTTGCAACAAAGGCAATTCCTGGTATGTTCGCTGGGTATTCTGAAACATCTAAAGCATTCAGAATCTATGTACCAACCAAAAACAGTATAATGACATCAAAAGATGTGAGAGTTATGAATAAGAAATTCTATGATAATCACGTAAAAGACGAACTCTCCAACCTCTTCAATGATAACAAGAATCTAAATTCACAAACAATGAAAACAACAACACAGAAACATGTGATTGTTAATTTCGACGATGACAAGTCAGATCCTGGCTCTCACTCAAACATAGTTGACGATGAAATGCTGCATGAACATTTTACTGACAGAAAATATTCAGCAAATTATTCAGCAAACAGAACCAAGAAATAATGAAAGTGATTACGAATCTTTATCTGACTCTTCCGTTGCTGTCAATGAAAGTCCTTTGGACATTCCTGATGTTGAAGAAGTTGTACCGGTGGCAACGAGATCTTTAAGAGATCGATCTAATATCACAGCTCCTAAGCGCTTCGATGATTTTATTTTGGCAGCCGCTGAAGAAGTCGAAAATTTGCACAAGCCTATAGAACCTTTGACCTACAAGGAAGCAATAAATTCGTCTGAGAAGGAAAAGTGGCAAGAAGCCATGCATAATGAAATAACTTCATTGAAAGAAAATGAAACTTGGGATTTAGTTGATTTACCAAAAGGACGAAAAGCCTTGCCCTGCAAATGGGTCTTTAAAATAAAAATGAACCCTGATGGTTCTGTCGAACGATACAAAGCCAGAATGGTGATAAAAGGCTATGCACAACAGCCGGGAGTAGACTATGACAAAACATTCAGTCCAGTTGTTCGTCTCAGCACGGTACGAGCCCTGCTAGCTGTAGCTGCTAGGGAAGATTTAGAGCTAAGGCAGTTTGATGTGTCAACAGCCTTTTTAAATGGAATAGTGAAGGAAGAGATTTATATGAAACAACCGGAAGGGTTTCAAGATGGCACGAAACAAGTCTGCAAACTTAAACGCAGCTTGTATGGACTAAAACAAGCTCCAATCTGTTGGAACACATGTATTGCCGAGTTCTTAGAAAAATCTGGTTTCCAGCAGAGTGGAGAGGACCCATGTCTATACATCAAAGTCAGTGGACAATCTAAAGTTTTTGTGGCTCTCTATGTTGACGATGGGCTTGTGGCTTACAATACGGCATGCGCAGGTGATGAACTTATCGCAGAACTCAAAGCAAGATTCAAAATAACCACAAAGCCTGCCTCATACTATCTCGGCATGGAAATAATTATACACAAAGACAAGACCATTACTTTATCACAAAGAGCTTACACAAAGAAAGTATTGGAGAAGTATAGAATGTCCAATTGCAAATCAGCACCAACGCCAATGGTCAAAGAAAATGATATGGAAGAGGAAGTGAATCCGGATGAAAATTTAACTAAAACTGAACCACCAACTTTATATCTGGACAATGAGTCAGCTGTAAAACTTGCTCACAATCCTAAATATGAATACCATAAGCGCACCAAGCACATTAAGCTCAAACACTTCTTCGTAAAAGAATGCGTTACTAATGGCGACTTCACAGTCAAGCAAGTATCTTCAGAACTACAGCTGGCCGATATGTTAACAAAACCGCTGTTCGGTCCAAGACTGAAAGATTTAAGTTCCAGAATGGGACTTAAGAATGTACCATAAATTCTTTTAAAACTTCCGAGGATGTGAAGTACCCATAAGCGTATTCGTATGTGGTGTACTTTAATATAATAGAACAAGAGTTTAAATGTCTATGGCAATGTAATAGTAGAAAGTGACGATTGTCTGTGGTCATATTCAAACTCTGAAAAATACAAAATTGTTTCATGATTTTTTTGTAAAACATATTTCCACAATTTAACTTAATAAAACAGTAAGTTTAGCTAACAAATTACTTTTCTTAAGAAAGTGTCAGCTCAGGAGATTGCAGCGGCCGTTTCTTCTTTTCGGAGCGGCTCAGCCGGAGGCCTAGATGGTCTCTCGCCTCAACATCTAAAAGATCTTCTATCTTTTAGCTCTGGTGAGGTGGCTGAGTCTCTCTTGAGAGAATTAACGGGTTTGGCAAATCTCATGTTATCTGGGCAGGTCAATGATGACGTTATCGAAGTCTTGTATGGCGCTAACCTATGCGCACTTGTCAAAAAAGATGGTGGCATCAGACCTATTGCTGTTGGCACCACATATCGTCGTCTCGCAGCCAAAGCCGGTTGTGGAAAAAAGGTTGCTCTTTTGAGTAGCCTTTTTCAACCAATACAGCTTGGCTTTGGTTCGCGGGGTGGATGTGAGGCTGCTGTTCATTCGCTTCGTACTTTTCTCGGTCAAAATTGTAGAGAGGTGTTGCTTAAAGGCTCCTTTACACACAGGCGGTACGAGCGGTATAGCAGACGGGCGGGCATCTGTATTGTACTGGTTATATAAGAAGGGCTCACATAGGTCCGGTCGCGGTACTGCCGTACCGCCCTTTACCGCTCGTACCGCTCGTACCGCTCTACCGCTCGTACCGCCTGTGTTTGATGGAGCCTTAAGGTGGATGTCAAAAATGCTTTCAATTCGGTTAATCGAGACGCCTTGTTGGCACAGGTCAAAGACAAAATTCCCGATCTTTTCAATTTTCTTTGGCAATGCTACGGCAAACCCACTAAATTAATTTACAAAAATGATGTTTTGCTATCTTCCGTTGGCTGTCAACAAGGTGACCCTCTCGGACCAGCCATTTTCAGCCTGGCCATTCATCCAATTGTTCAACGTCTCCAATCTAAACTCAACGTTTGGTATCTGGATGACGGGACTTTGGGTGGCGATGCGAGCACAGTCCTACGTGATTTGGAAATTCTTATTGACGAGTTTCGTCAAATTGGTTTGGAGCTAAATTTTTCGAAATGCGAACTTTTCGTTTGCGACTCATGTCCGGATAAAGATTTGATACTTAACAAATTTAATGATTTGGCACCTAACATCAAATCGGTAGACAAGTGTTCTCTTCGCCTTCTAGGTTCGCCGATATTAGATGAGTCTTTTCCGCCTTTCGTTCAAGAAAAAATCAAAATTTTTTGAGTGCCTCTGATAGGCTACTCAAAATTAACGCCCACATGGCTTTTACCATTATAAGATGTTGTCTGTTTGTTCCAAAATTTATGTACGCTTTACGATGTAGTCCATTGTGGAAACACAATGAGCTCCTTTTGAGCTTAGACGATGTTGTAAAGCAGTCCCTAGTATCGGTTTTGAATATTGACATGAGTGAAAGGGCGTGGCTACAAGCCTCCTTGCCTGTTAGGCTTGGAGGGTTAGGGGTCCGCCAAATTTCAAGTGTTGCTTTACCAGCTTTCTTGTCCTCCATTCATAGTACTCAGAACTTGATTGAAAAAATCCTCGCACCTTCTTTAGGCCATTCTGGCGTAGATGTAGCTCATTTGAATGAGGCAACGAATGCTTGGAGGGTCGCTTGCCCAAATACCGAGCTTCCAAAGACTTTATCGTCGCAGAGACTGTGGGATCGGCCGATCTGCGAACTAGCACGGAAATCTCTTCTAGACACGTGTCCTAGCGTCGCGGATCGCGCTCGTATCCTTGCAGTCTCTGTATGGGAGTCCGGTCTTTGGTTGCAAGCATTGCCCTCTTTCAATACTGGTAACCTTTTAGACCCAACTGCATTTCGTCTAGCTGTCAGCTTACGCTTGGGTGCAAGGTGTTGTGAAGCCCATCGCTGTCAGTGTGGTACTGCAGTTGACCAGCTCGGTCACCACGGTCTCTCTTGCTCAAGAAGCGCTGGTCGGATTGGACGCCACGCCAACCTCGGCAGTGGTTACATATTTGAGCCATTTGGAGTTGAGACTTTGGGTCCGTGGGGGCCGGGACCTCATCTCGTTTTCAAAAGTCTTTCTGAGCGTCTGGTGGACGCGACGCGTGACCAAAATGCTGGTGTTTATTTGGCTCAACGTATAAGCATTGCCATTCAGCGTGGCAATGCTGCCAGCATGCTGGGCACGCTGCCAACTGGCAGTGGGCTTGAGCACTTGGATTATCTTTAGACCTTCAAGGGTCTGTGGATGATCCAATTGCTTTCTATGTAGTAGTAATGTAGTATTGTCATTATAAAAAAAAAAAAAAAAAAAAAAAAGAGCTAGTGACACCCGCCTTAGACACCACTGGCTTTTCGGCGAAGGAAAAACATCGTGAGGCAACCTGCATACGTCCGTAGAAGGAATTCGATGGCGTATGTGAATTAACCAACCTGCACTGGGCCAGTGGTGGATATGGCCCAATCACCCTACGTGGGTAGGTCTACGTCCTGCAGTGGACTATTAAAAAGGCTGGTACATGCACGGTCATACTTTATCTCACTCATGTCAGTAGTACCCGGGATGCTTGACCGTCCCAGCCTGACAGTTTTAGTAAGATTGTCTGCATTCATTCATCACTATGAACCTCTCCCAACTATAATCTAATGGGTGTAAAAAAACTCACAAGACTGATGAAGTCGAAAGTTCTCGAATAGACTACAGAGAATAGGTAGGTAGCCTAGGTACAATATATGTTGTACCTAGGCTATTAATAGGGTGGAAATCACGGATACTATACAGTCAAGCGGAGCATAGGATGAGACCGCACGGGCGGACAGACGAGACCGCAATGTAACGCTGATCCTAGAATAATGATTTTAGCCATGCCAATACCTCACTGGTTTTATGTCCTCAGACAGCTGCGGGCGCGGCTACTCTATATAGTCATCCACCAATCACAGATTTCGGTTTTAAAATATCGAGCTTTTCTCGCAGCTAACTGTGGGAATCGTAGGTATTAAAAGTAGCTCCAGAATCTATTTACCCATTATGTAAGGTTCATTACTACTATTTGAGGCCGAAGGGAAAGGCAAAGTAATCATTGTCTATTTACAAAATAAAACATTTATTTCGTCTGGTTGTTTTAATTTAAAATTTCAAAAAGCAAATACAATAATCTCCGCATGACTCGTCTCATAAAGCTTTACACATAAAGTAGTTATCTTTAATAGTAGATTAATAAATATAACAAACAGTGAAGTACTCGGCGCTAAGAAAGTGTGTGTCGGCTCTGCCGCCCGCCGCGTGCCGCTTGCCGCCTGCTGCTTGCCGCCTGCCGCTTGCCGCCCTCGCCGCCTGCCGCGCCTACTTGTCCTTCTCGCTCTCGGCCTTCCTGCCCAGCGGCACTGCTGCCCTTACTCTGCGGAACAAACATTGCATCACATTACATTTATGAAAAAGTTACTTCACCAGAGATCATCAGGTAGGTATGTGGGTACTTATTATCAGGCCCTGAAGACTTACTATGATTACTGTACTATGTAACTATGAAGCTGGGGCAATAAAATACGGCATCAAAATTCCTCGCCTGCAGTAAGAGCCTACTAAAGAAATGGTTGGAGACGGGGCTTTAGCCATTCACTCGGGGCTCGGGGAGGAAGACAATGTTGTATGGCTACATTGTCGTAGAGAACGTCCAAGCCTAGGTAGGCTCGAGAAGTTACTTCTTTGAGCTCCGGTGTGTTGCCCTGAGAAACCGGAGCTCCCTAGAGCGCACAAAGGCCGGCCACCGGTCGAGCGACGCTGCGACAGACTACGCGTCGCTAGTTATGGAATGTATCTCGTAGAAATACACAGAAACCATGGTGACGCGGCAACACTGTAGACTACTGCTGCTGCATATAGTCTATGGAATTATACCCAATCAACCCAGGGGAGCGGTTTTGAACTTCACGCAGTTTCGTCGTATACGAAACTTGTACTCGCAACTTCCATAGACAACATAGAGATTCTCCAAACAATCTGTCAAAGTTACGTATACGTTTCTAAGCGTTCGAAGTTCAAAAAACAGTTCCTTGGGGCCCTATTTTTGAGCTTATTACGGCTACGAACGTATACGGAACTTTGACACATTGTGTGGTGAATCTTTATTGTCTATGGAAGTTGCGAATACTCCATACAAGTTCCGTATCGTTCCCAGAGCAACTAAGAGAGGTATATGCTTTGGTTATGTATCTGTCTAGATACCTAATTAGCTGAGCAAAACGGCCCAAAATATATGATCCACATATGGTGCCTATCCATACAAATTTTGACAGGTTTGACATATTAAGTATGCGCTCATTGTCAAAGATTTGGGCCGTTTTCTTTGTGATTATTGTTTATGTTTGTCCAGACAGATGTATAATGAAAGGGTATATGTATTATTTATTTCATATTCCATCCCTCGGTACGCCCACTCCGCGAATAGAAATCGGAATCCCAGAATGTAGATTCTGCGCCACCACTGAAGATCGGCCTAAAAATTCTGGAACTAACGTAAATTATACAAATGGACCTGGAAGTTTTGATTGAAGACTTCAGTGGTGGCGCGGAGTCTGTACCAGCCTTTTTAATAGTCCACTGCAGGACGTAGGACTACCCACGACGGGTGAAAGGCGCGGAGTCTACAGGCCCTAAATAAAGTACCTAATAGAACCAGTAGTTCTCCGAACAGAAAACCTCGAGACACATCTCTTTAACTGAATCTTCGTGTCTCATGTTCTAAACTTCTCTTGACCCAATTGGTTCACTCGCAAGTCTTGTTACCATTTAGATAGGCTAGGTACTAAACAATCTCGATAAATATCGAAATTGGCTAGCACGATAGAAAATTAATTAATATATAAAACCTGTGTACCAAGTTTTGTCGAGATTCGTTAAAAAATGCGACCTGTACACAAAAATCAAAATCCGTACAGATGAAAGTAAAATCATCGACTTGAAGCAAAAAGCTGAGTACTGACTTAGCTGAGATCTCGTCGATCTTGGCGCGCGCCAGCTCCAGGTTGGCGTCCACCTGCGCCTTGTTCATCTCGTACGCCTTCGGCAGCGTGAACAGCGCTATCCACCCTGCAACCACACATCACACATATTCAACGACAACGATAGTCAATGTTATTCGACAAAAAAGGCAGACTTCAACTATTGCAATCTATGTACTAAATTGTAATTGTAATTCTAAGGGCAGCAAGAAATACGGGTGTTTGTGACGAGAAAATTAATAAAGATGCTGCAAGCTGAGCAACAATGTTGACTTTTATTCGTAATGGGCATGCATTTGACCACATCTTGCTAATGTTAAGCAACGGTCCTATACAGGCAGCGCCACACAAATTGAAAGATGGGAAGTTAGCCGCAGAGTGCTGCGCAAACGCCAAAATATAGACGTTAGCGGGTGCCAGAGACGAGACGCCGGCGCACACCCGCCCGCCAACTTCGTGCCTCCCGCGCGCTCCCTACGCCCGAGCTCACTACTTCGCCATTGGTATAGGCATTGTGCACAATTAATAATTAATATTTCAATTTGTGTGGCGCTCACTATAAGTTCTTTATTATTGCTATTCATAAAAGCACGCGACACGCCTCGCGCTAAAATGATATCAAAAGAAATCCTCCTCTCTACCAGACAACTGCCACCAACACAATCCTACAACTGACAAAATCATTCTTTTGGTGATTTTTTCGTCGGTGTGCGAGGAATATGTTCCCGCACCAACAACTATTTATAGTAGGTATGATTAGAACTCTTTGAACTCTATTGGTCATGTGTAGAAACCATGATGTGAGAAATCTAAGAGTCATGGTTTCGTATAAATTATCCGTCGCTGATGTACCTAAACGAGCTTTCAACTCTTTTTGCATAAAAGGACGAGCTTTTCTCTTCCTTTGCGGCACTTTTGGCCCGGATTAGGAATTATTTTCGTTTTCAAATGACTTCCAAATAAGAGAATGTACTTATGTTTTTTTTTCCGACGATAGCTAATTTTTTTCCCGCTATTTGTGGGCCAGTTCTCGTGTTTTTTCGAACTGTACAGGAAGTTTAAGGAAAAGAAGCGAGATGGTCCCATCAAAACTTACTTTGGTTGAGTTCCAAAAAAAAATTAAGCTTCTATTACCTATCAACCTATCATAACTTGGATTGTATTGGATTTTGTGTAATCTGTAAAGCTATATTTTACTGTAAAAAATAATAAATAAATAAATAAATAACTAGCACTTTCTCGAATGCAATTTGGTTCAGGGGTGTTTATATGAATTCGGTTCTTTCGATTTGTGAAAACGAATAGTTCATAGAGGACTTTAAAAAAGACCAGAAAGCTCGTTTTAACGACAGCAGGTTGAACTAATATGCACGAATGAAAAATTGATTACAAAACAGGTGAAATATATTTAAAAATTTCCCCATATTGCATCCTTAAATACCATGTAACGAATTATCGAAGAAGCCATATGAGCCTGTGTTTTTCACCACACTAGTTATGCTTTCACCCAAATCTAACCAGGGCGGGAGTGGGATCTACACCTATGTTTAAGTGGAATCAATAATGGTGTCTGTGAGACACACGAGGCAATAGCTTTATAGGTCAGGGTAGAGGCGGGGTACTGCGCAGTTTGTAGATAACTTCACGCCATTAAGTTTGATACGAGCATAGCTCCATGATCAGTGAGGGTTACGTGGAGTTTTGGCAGGTACGTCATAATTGTCGCCATCATATCATATCGTATTATTTCGTAAAACTTGTATTTCTACCAATGATAAAATTATTTGTACGCCACCAAGGCAAGAACATGCGCTCTATATATGTATATATCACTTTGAACATCTGTATACAACTTTGTATGTTGTTTGCATTACCATGTTTTCTTACAAATAAATAATCTTGAATCTTGAATTAGTGAATAATTGTGTAAGTGAATAACTGATATATTCCGTTTTGTTGCCTAAACTTCTTAGATGCCTCTAGTTAAGTCTCCACTGCTTTACTGAGGTATGACTTGGTTTATGCTTGGACTTGACCGCGACTTTTGGGACTGTGACTTGAATACGACTGTGACTATTTCGATAAAATATAAATGTTAAAAACTTATATTTGACACTGGCAAATGTATAAACCACGTGACGCCAAAGTATAGGAGAAAAACAAGATGGTGAGGATTGGGCAGTGGGCAGGCCACAGGCGGCACTCACCGAGGATGATGAGCGTGATGCCGTTGAAGCAGGCGCCGACGTAGGTGAGGCACCACAGCAGCACGCCGAACTTCAGCGAGTCCACCAGGTCTTCCACCAGGAATAACCTGTAACCCCACACACAAATTTATGAATAAATAAATATTAGGGGACATCTTACACATGGTCTCTGACACTAAACCAAACAAAGCGTATCATATGGCTGCCAGAAAGTAATATACTTCATACGAGTATTCATATTATTAAATACATACTTAGACAACACCTAAATAACGCCCAGACACATCACATAAATACTTGTCCTGGGTGGTAATCGAACCCACGCTTTGTTGATCCCTTATTCAGGGTCACTAGTAACTTACGCACATGTGTCAAGGCGACTTTAGTACATCAAGATGAACCACTTTCACTCAGAACCTTTGTCAATGGACTTTTCCCATGGAACAGGCGATTTCTTATTGTGTGACCCTGCAGGTATAGCTACAGCTTCTAGCAGAAAAAATGTACACGATATATGATTCATTGGTTGGAATGGAAATGTCTCCCTATAGATAGATATCAGACACTTTTTTGGCTCTCGTACCTATTTGCCATTACAAATTAACTCTATGGCATAAAATGACTGAACATTTTTGAAGGGACGGAATAAGAACAAGCTTCCTGGATTTCTTTAAGTCGATAGTTAAGAAAGGTACATAAACACAGTCGTGGAAGTGTGCGCAAGTGTTCCCGCAGTACCGACGATGTGCAGAGGATGAACACCCTAGGGTTTTATTGGGTACACCGCCTTAAGGGGGATTCCCATAAACATATTCTGCCCTCCTCCGGGGTGGGGTGATATCCAGAAAGTATTTATCCTAGGGAAAAAAAGGAACATAGAGTGTAGACGAGTGTTACCTGCGCAGCTCGTTGGTGACAACGTTGAGGTGCGCGGTGGCGGAGGCGGCCAGCGCCTGCGCGCGCTCCGCCGGCACGCTGATCTCCGCCTCCAGCAGCCATCTGCAACCGACATGCACTCTCTTATAACATCGCTCGACTTCGCCGCGTACTAATCACTCCAGCGGACAAACTGGACCACGAATTCAGCCGCAGGCAAAACAAACTTAGCGCAGCTACACCGAATCCAGTGGAACCGTCAGCCGAGGCGCTAAGCGAGCCACTGAGCGAATGGAGCATCTGCGCGCATCAGGTAGGTACCCACAAGGCGTGTGTTAGCTAGGATGAGTATTATAAGCAATCATATAACTCTATGCCGTTCAAAGCGCCACTGTCGATTTGGCCGAGACCTTACATGCGTTACAGGTGTAGGAAAACTGAATCTGAGAATTGACTGTTCACGTGCGCCGAATGCACGTCAACAGAGAATCATTTTCATTAGAGGGATTACAAATGCAAGCCAGACGGATAGGCGGCCGTGTCGTGTCGTGTCATGGATACTCCATCTCGCAAAAAGGAGATTTTAAATTTTATGGACAGTGAAGAAGTAAAATAGACTAACTGAAAATTTTATATCTGCATGATTTATTATCTGACCCAATTTAAGTATCTGTCAAGTGAAAACCGCTCTCAGTGGTGTTCATTGTTGCTACGAGTATTATTCACACTTCTAAATTCTATGTCTTTAATTATGTAGAATAAATTGTCGTATTCATTTAGAATTAAGTAAGATACGCATAAATAGACCCTTCACTAAACTTAGTAGTCTATGATATAAGCACATATTTTAAGCCACGAACAATTTCGAAATGAACAGCTTTGCCAACTATAAAATAGAGAGTAATGATTGTCTGTTGTCAGTGGTCGCAGCGGAACATTTGGGCAAACACAGGTGTTGGCCGCACTCGGCACTTGGCACACACGAGACGACGAGAGCCTTGCAATCCCTTCACATTACGAGTATTCTTGAGGAATACTATCAAATCCTTTAATCAACTTAAATGGAGAGGTTCTGTGTTGACAATCTCCCCATTTTTTAAGACGGTAATTTTATTAAGTATGTGTACCTACTATATAAATTATATATTTGCGTGCTCCACCGGTCCCACCTAATAGGATAAGGGTAGAGAGACGATGATTGTGTACAGAACCCTTAGTCCAGGTTTTGCGTAGTTCATTTAAAGTTTCGCGTTCGCGTGTGGCTCCATACATTTTGGTTAGTTCTTCCTCGTTTCCGCCACGAGCGCTGTACAAAAATATATGGAGTCACACGGAAACAGCTGTAGTTTCGATTTACATGTAAACCTGGACTAACCCCTCTGATTATTTTATGACTGGAAAGCTAGCAGCAATTATAGTGTAGATGTAAATGCATACACAAGTACACTAGTCGTAACGCTTCTGTGGTTCTCAGTCAAGTGATAAGATGGTGTCCATTACGTGTAATACTTTCTAATAGGATCAGTTTCAAATATGTACTTCAAATTTTTGAGCGCATTTCAGCCTTGAATTTAATTATTAAAATATTCTAGATTTTGTCACTTAAGTGACGACGGCTGATAGTGCGATTGTTATGCGTATAGAGAATAGAGCTAATATATGTAGAGCAGTTTTGATTTTGGCCAAAAACTTCAGGAATGAGTGGAGTGCTCGTATCTTCTTTTATCCACATACATCTGTACTTGTGAGGAGTCTTATTTTTTATATTTAATGGCAACACAATTACTTTATTATTATATACTACGGGACTAATCGCGCACTAAAATTACGAGATAAATAAATACCTCATCATCCCGACGCTTCGGCCGAGTTGCATCGACCGTGGTCAAGGTCCGTGGACGTGGCCCGTGACCACGGTCGATGAAACTCGCGATTAGTCTCGTAGTATATAATAATAATGTGTTTAAATCGCGATAGTTTATAAACAACATAATAATTCCTCTTAATAAAATGTCAACATTTTTGTAGTGAATGTAGGTATCCTTGGCCTTGCATGTTCAATATCTTTAATGTATTGAAAACTAGCTGACCCGGCGACCGCTAGGTTACTTATTATCGGACGTCTCAAAGACTACCGACCCAATTAGGAATTTATGTTCAATTGGGAATTGTGTTTTAAGATATTCGTTACTAAAACCCAAAAAATTGGGAAATAAATGGTAAAATTGGTAACTTCAGTCATGTGAGGTGAAGCCCCATCAAGTAACGTAATAAGAAGCTATGCAGGCGCCAGGAGCCGTGGCCGGAAACAGCTATGAAAAAATCATTATTATCAAAATTAGTGTTTATGTAAAAATAATGATGTTATGGTACTGACTTGAATGGATGGCCATCATTGGTCTTCTGCACGGCCTGCAGCACGCTCTTGTAGATGCGGAAGGCGACGGCGGCCGTGAGCGCCAGCAGCGAGGCGTACGCCAGCACCGACACCACGGAGCAGCACGCCAGCGCCACCAGCAGCGCCAGCCCCGCGCCCAGCGCCGCGCCCGACCGGCCCGCCGACCGCCAGTAGATCAGCGACTCCACTGCAACACCACGCCCACAACGTTACACGAAGCTACCACCTTACCATCATACCTACTCATCGTATAGACCGCATCAAACTTTTTAACGGCTGAAGTTAGCTACAAGCTGTTCGAAACCCGATCCTCCGCAGCTGTCACGTGCATGAGCTTCATTCAGGATTGGGTTTTGCGCAGCTTATAGCTAACATCGCAGCCGCCAACAAGTTTGATTCGGCTTAAATCACTTCACCCCCACGCTCGGACTTCACACTCGGGACAAGTGTCGCGGTCGTATACTGCCCCGCGGACCACATCACGGAGCCTGCCGTGGTTTGAATGGGTATTACTTTGGCAGGTGGTGAATGGAACATCTTTGAAATTGTTGTATCGAATGTCACCCTCGCCCTTCACATGCCAACAAGGAAAATGAGTTTAAACTTTACCAGATAAAATTTAACATCATTGATGATGTTGCGGTCCTGACTAAACCTAAGGTGCTTTCGATTATCTTCTATAGTTCAACCAATTATTAATTTTGAGCTGCTGGCTTTTTCGCTACGAGTTTTCGTAGTTTCCATCTAGCACGTCGATAAATAAAACAAAACAAACTTAACATAAATGAATAGAGGCACGGCATAATAAAATCGATCACGTTAAAAAACAAGCTGATCTAGATATTTCGTGATATCTAGGGTGTTATTTTTCGATTCCGCGATAGAGAAAGCTCGAATCGTGTTTTTGAGTAAAACTAGTTTTATGTCGCGTCGATGATATCACCGAGGTGTCGCGACAGGGTCGGGTCGGCGCGCCGTGACCGCGGCTCCGGCCCGGCCTCCGCCGCCCGCACTGCGGCGCGTCTAGAGCCTCCGCGCCCGGGTCTCCACTACACTGGAGCCACTCGACGACGGCTGCGACCGCCCCGGTACCGTTACACCGACCCAACATGCCCAACAGACGCACTACTGAGCGACACATACGCAACAGCTGCTACCATAAACTACTGCGAACGCACTACCGTTTTCAGCCCGAAACACTTAACACCACACAGGTATTGTAAAACTTCACAGAGATAAGATAAAACACTGAATTCTAACGTGAGTTTCAGTTATAAAACCTTCGAACGTCCAACATGTGGGAAGATTGCCTACGTAAACGGGGCGAATCGGGTTCCACGTCGTCAGATGAATGGGGCGAGCGGCGGCGGAGAGAGCCGGTTCCCGCGGGAGCGGCGAGCCACTCGGGCTCGGCTCGGGGGAACGGAGGGGAATACCTGGTCCACGCGGAGGCAGGTTCTCGAACTGAGCGGCGTGCCGAGGCGACTGTCTGGGTCGGGCCATGGTGGCGGAGTGAGCGAGCGGCGCGGCGCCGGGCGCCACGCGCCCGCCTTTCTACACACGTCATCTGGCCCACTGCTGCCTCCACGCAGCGCCGCCGCCCCGGACACCCGACCTCCGATACCACGATACATTGTCGCCGAGAGCGCGCAGGTTATCATCGCCCGGAGGACACGCTCCGGCGAGCTCAAGTATTCCAGTAAATATGTCAACAACAAACATCTCTATACAAAAGAATGAATAGTGAAGATTAGCAAAAACCGATTGCTCATAATTTGAAATTCGCAAAGTCCAAATTCAGCGAAAAACCCGCTAATGAGTGTAAGTAATAATATTATAAATTCATAAACGACCGTGACTGTGACCGAGACAGACCGTCGGAGGCATTGAACTTGAGCGCACAGCCATACGGGGCATACGATAAAGTTATCGCCGCGAGTTCCGACAAATAGTTCCTATTCGGTGTCGGCTCGTATGCTTCGTGTACAGATCACATTAGGAGGTTATCTCCGGACTGCACACGCTGGCGGCGACCGATCGATCGGCTCTCACAAGTCGGATGCGACTGACTCATCCTCCTCTAAATCCGTCTTTGTGTTCAGGAAGTTCAACGACACCAGAAACGATTTATTTAATTGTGGGTTGCCGGTATTAAGTCGGCAATCCTAACAATGCAATAAAGAAAAAGCTAGACGCGTAACAAAGACTTGTGATAATTTGCAGATTTTGTAAGCTGAGGAAGGAAGAATTTCATGGGACTTGCGGGAATCAAGTAAGAAGAATCGTTCTTATTGAAGTCATTGACGATGACAAAGATTTGAAGTGAAACTTTTAATGCGACTTCCAACTAGGTTGCGTTAAACGTTTAACGCTGCCACGGTGGGGGTATGAAAGCACTGTTGCCTCGAAGTTTCACTTCTTCCGCGCGGAGGGACTCTACGCATTATTTTTTTTTAAAAACGGTATGTTTATAAAAACTCATAATTATAGCCGGAAACATACTATCGGACGCGGCTTACGGACGCGACTGACAGCCGCGACCTAAACTATGAAAGTACACTGAGCCGTGCACACTATCGGACATAAGTCGCGGACGTCACCTTCGGACGACCTTGAGCTTTCGGACGTCCGAGAGCGATCTGGCACACCGGATGTCACATGGATGACTGTGCACATTGCTAAGTCGCAGCTGTCAGTCGCGTCCGTCAGCCGCGTCCGATAGTATGTTTCCGGATTATAGGTGAAAGTCTGTGAAATGGCAAGCGCGTGGTCACAGTGGCACCTGACAGTGACAGTTGCAGCGCCGGAGTACAACCGGCACCACGTCGCCGTGACGTCACGCGGGCGGCGGCGAGCGGGGGCGGCGCGCGGGCCGTAGGCTTCGACGACAATCATGCGGGACATGCCATGCATTTTAAAATCAACTTACAATAATTTCTGAAGAGTTTTAAACTCTACTCGGGACCTCCGAAATTATTACGAGCCAGGTTTATATATCTGAATGTTATAAGTACTTATCATAACACAAGTTTAGTAATATTGGAAGTGAAAGTTTAGACAATCTTTGACGCGGTTGGCATCGAGTCCGACTTCCGACTTGCAATAAACATTCAATGCAAAACCGAAAGTAATTCTCGAGCGAGCAAGAAACAAAGAGCCCTGCAACATTCCCGTGCCCACGTGTGGACGAAATCGAAAGTGTATCGAAGAGCTTTCATTACCATAAAAAGCTGCTCGACCAGTTCTGAAGTCCGGCACTTACTGCTGCGGTGGCGCAACCTCGCAATGTCGGGGAGATAGTAATTACTGACAAGCGTTAAATGATACGCTCATTGAGTTCGAACCGAGTTAACAAAAGTTTACTAAGTAAAGCCTCTAGTAGTCTAATCGCATTAGCCCGATTAGGAGGAACAATGGGTCCAAACATTTTTGGACTCCATTGTTTTTTAAAGAGCGACACCGGACACGATAGAGGTATACACGTCAAGAAAAGAAAATATGTAGCATAAACTGGTCAGCTGAGTAATTAACTCTTAAAGTTTACCCATCATTTCCAGTACCTAGACGACAAATTATTCTCAGAGCAAGACTCTATGCGGGCATTTGCTTCTACATTATCAGCATGATCAATATTGTATTGGCATCAAACGATATAATCCAAAACGCTACAACTGTGTACTGTGGCACTAAAATATCGTACGCGGTCACGTAAGGTCAAGTGGTGCACGGCTTGCCGCGCCGCCGCCGGGAGCGTAAATAAATACGTCGCGCGCTCAAATGCGGGGGCTGAGGTAGCGCGAAATACCTAAACTTCTTGGATAAGCCCGCCTTAATACTGCACCAAAACGCTACAAAAGATTGATTCTTTCTTTGTCAATACGGGATTCGTCCCATTTTAAATATGTTTGGGAAGAATTTGAACGTGAGTCAGATGTGCTAAACTGCTAAACACAATGGCACAATAGGGGCAAAGTGCAGTCGTGTAGAACTAAGAGACAAAGGCACCTGCCACCTTCATCCCGAAGTTCGCCGGAGTCGCGACGGGCGCGCGCGCGCAGGTGCACGAAAATATTTTGGCAGCGGCGCGGCGCGGGCGCGCGCGGGGCTACGGTCAATGCCATCACAACGGCATTCTTATCACGGCTACAATCGAGATAACAAATGCATTCACCAAGTGAAACAAGTCAACGACTTGGTAATCGAGATTATGTTGATTGCGTCCTCACAAAATTAGCTGCATTAAAAGAAATGGAAGTTCATCGAAATCAATTATTATGATAATTGTGATCCAATTGGAATTTTACAAAACAAGGTCACAGGCCAAGTGTGTTTACGATATCATTAAATGACAGGGAGAAGGAAAACAAAGACTTTGACCCAGAGATATGATATTATGCACAAAGGGACTAGGACAAGGTCAGGATACGTGCACAAAGTATTACCTACAACAATACCCTCACATACTATTATGATAAGACATGAAACTAACATAACTGCTACCTATCTATATTAATAATTTCGTCAAGGGGTACGGTAGACTCGATTGAAACTTTATCTGAATGATAAAACATAAAAAAATAATGCTTTCGAGTCGACAACATTCATCCGGAAAATTCGGATTATCGAGTATTTTAATAAATTATAACGGCGCTGATAAACAAAAACACGGTGTCCATATTGACACCGGATGACGGGTGACATAAATTGAGAAATGTTGCCAACACCACAAATAAAGAATCTGCTAAAATGGTGTTAAAATTGTGACAAAATAATGCTATATAAACTTGCTAAAAATTGTGATAACATTTTTCAATATGAAATGAAATGTAACATAATTATAAAATTATTATTAATTAACAAAATATGCGTTTTAATTGACTATGACCTATTATTATGTTATCAAATAAAATGTAAGTATCTTGGTCTTCATCGACTACTAATGAGCTTGAAGACGAGGTTGAGTCATTGCTCAGACTATATAACTCCCCTTGGTACCTACAGAGCGTAGTGCGTTCTCTGGAACTGCGTAAGACTAGCAGCATTTCCTTGCCCTTTTTAAGTCGAATCTTATAGGTATAAAATAGCATTTAAAGTTTTTACCGACAAACAATTGCGTAGCATAATTTTTAATACATTCATTTGACTAAAAGAAACCCGTTCAATTTCGTCATTTGAAAGTGGTAGCGTTAAAAACAATATTGCTGACATAAATCTGCAATTCTGCATGTAATTTTAATGGTAAAAAACTTATTGTACAATTATTTTACATGCTAAAAATATGACGTATGCTAAATTGCAAATAAATATGCTAAACAAGATGAAAATATGCTAAATTGGTATCATTGATCTTTAGCAGTCAAGTTTTTTATGTTTTGGCGTCGTATTGTGGTGCATTTGCCAGTGTCAAGTAGTAAGTTTTAATAATTTTTTGATAATTTTTAATTTTGATAATATTGTATCAAAATAGTGACGTTAAGGTCCAACCATGTCCAACCTTTGGTTAGTACCACAGATATCTAATATACTAGGTTAGTACCTAACCGAAGGTTAGGTACCTACTTAATGTTTTCAATGATCCGAAATATAAAATAGGACAGGAGTGTAGGCTATTAATTTTGTGTATGTAGTAATCAGACTCCACTGGAGAAGCAAAGGATACAGGCTACATAAAGTACATCATAATATATCACCAACCGGCCTTATTGGAAATCTATGAGCCGTATGTCCAGCAGTGGACGTCCTACGGCTGATAGATAGATAATCATAGAAAGTATAATACTTGCCATACCTAATCTTTAAAGTTGACGTTGCCATTCTTTTCGTTTTATCAGAATGTATAGATACATTTTCAGTACTTATTCATTTAGTTTTGAGCAATTACTTTGGGATTTTGTTTACACACATCATTCTGAAATTACCTATTTTTTAAAATTTATGTCTTTCATAATTGTTTTGCTTGACCTTCATCATTTTGTTATCAGCCTAATCTCCTTGCCATAGATGAAGGATAAGTTTTCGCTCAGAGCGAAGCGAAACCTTCCTTCATCTATGCTCCTTGCATTTGGTAATCATTGTCATGATTGTAAAAAATTGATGCAGCGAAGAGCTCTTCGTAAAGATAGTGATCAAGTAAAATTATGATGAGAGTGTATTATAAGTCATATTTCACCCGAGCGAAGCCGGGTTGTCATCTAGTGTAAAATAATTTACCCCACTGTGTTTACAACAACAACACTGTATTAGACAACCACATTACATAAAAAACAGATTATAATAGGATGCAAAGAAAACAATAGGTCTCTAATTGGCGGCCTTATCGCTTAAAGCGATTTCTTCTAAGCACGGACAGAAAATAGCAGTTGACAAAAAAACGTGGCCATAACTGCAAGAAAATTTAAATAGCATAGAAACAAACACTTAGCAAATAAAATAATAATACTAGACAATACCTTACTAATATACAACTAAATTATATTCAAAGAAATATATCTCTACACACATACAAAACATATAAACTACATATATACATAAAATATAAAAAAAACCTACATATACAGTACACTACTACAGTACATTAATACACATTATACTTAAACAAATGTTATATTAATACCTATTTTGTACAAGAACAAAAAAAAAGAAAGAAAACTAAGATGACAAATAATGCAGTTTGACTTTACTTTTAAAAACATTTAGCGATGGAGCACGTCTGATTTCCACCGGAAATTCATTCCACAATCTAACAGCTTCAACTGTAAAAGATGAACCGTAGAAAGTGGTTTTGTGTTGCGGAACAGTAAGCTTCAGATTCTCTAATGATTTCAAAAAGCGGGTTAGAAGAGAACGACGGAAAATGAAACGTTCTTGAAGGTAGGGAGGAGAAGAAGGATTGAAGAGTGTTGTATAGAAAAGAAAGAATATGCATAATTTATAAAAGCACTATAACATAAAATTGACTGCTGTAACATGTATCACTCATGGGGCTTATGGCAAATGCTAATTTATACAATTCGGTTTACTGTTAGTCACTACTATACCAGGTAATACAGTAGTCCGTATTACCTGGTTTCATGAATATTCACCAAGTAATATGCATGTTTCAGTACCTACAAGTCATGCTATGTTATACCTAGTAGGTATTGCGGCAACAGCTGGGCAGAATTAGCATGTTACTGATGCCTAGCTGATTAGCCGGAAGAGGAAGGGGTGTGTAGCCGACATTATGAGGGTTTACACGTGAACCCTAACCAGGCTCTACCAGACAGCTAGGTTAGACCAAAGGGGAAGCGAATGAATCATCAAGACAATTTAAGTGAGTCACTGGCAACTGCGCTTTTCTGCAAACTAAAATATATTTCTTTCAAGCTTTCAACTTTGTCATCGTGAACTTGCGAGAAATAATGATTTTGTTATCTTTCGTCAACCTTTCAAACTGCTACATAAATATGATGAAACATTTAACTGGGCATTAATCATTCAAGTTAGTATCGTTCCTTATAAAAATAATAATGATATAAAAGAACGTAGGTGAGCTAAAAGTGGTGGCGCGCAGCGTGTGGACCGATAACGAGATAGGTAGCTCTAGCGCCTCTAGCTAAGACTACAGGATACTACCGTAAATACCTACAGTCCTACATACTACTGTAGGTACCTACGGCAGTATCCTGCCGGGCCGCAAACATGGGCCGCTACTGCCGACAAGACCGTAATGACAGCCAGCTCTCGCTGGGGGAATAGATGGCCTTATAAGTGCACCTGTCGCAGAACGTTGATAGATAGCTTATCCCGTTGCTTCAATGCTCTCGACAAAAACACGCTAGAAGAAAATAATAACGTTAGATCTTTCAACTAATTATTATGATATCCCAATCGATCTGCAAAACTATACCGTTTAAAATGTTTGCATCATGAGGTGTCGGCGCACAAAGCTTCAACTTTTTTATGAATGGTTAGATCATAACATTCGTAACGCGTTGTCATCCGATGTAGCTATTTATTTGACGTCGGTTTGTGTGAAATCAAACAGAAATACAATGGGAATGTAGGCGCGAGAGGTCGCGGTCGGCGTGCGACGACGGTAAAAATAACATCCGCAGCTTCCGAGTTCTGCTGTGGACAAGCACAGGCCCGGCGCGGGCGCCGCGCGACCCGGCTCTTGGCACCTCGCCGCGCGTCTCTCACTCATTACTATCATCAATTGAATTACTGGCGAAATCTACTTAACGCTTTTCAATTCTCGAGTTTAGGTAGTTCCATTCTAATTCAAATTCGACAGACAGCAGACTATAAATTGTACGACGTACGACGAATACAGATGACACTCATAAATAGCCACAAAGAGTTCAGGGCATATAGAAAGAATAGTAGGAATGTAGGAAACAGAAAGTAAAGTTGCTAGTAAAAACGTCAACTGAATATCGGAACTGTAATATTTAGGGAATCATTAGTAAACCATTAACTAAATCTCTTTTTCTTACGAGGTCATTTGAAAAGACTAGGAAACGAAAATGACGAAACACGTAAATCAGTGAATTAGATAAAGTGACAGTACACTTTCAATTTGTTTATTTACAGAAAGAACATTACAAATATGACAGAGCATGTATAATATAGGAAAACAATACAAATAACAAGGACCTAAAGTTAAGGACAATATCGATAAGTCAAATTACTTAAGTAAAATTCTTTTGTCAATAGAAATTAGTAGGTAGGTAATAATCGCAACAACTTAGACGAACAAAATCATTTCCACAGTGGATAAGCAATAGCATTAACAATTCATAATATACTCGTATCTAATATTAAACCAGTTAGGTATAGCCAGCAGCCAGCTTTAAAACAATATCCAACAAAGGACTGTACAAAAAATAGGTCGGGAGTTTTCCATCATAAATATCGTTCAACGGCCCAGACGAACTTATGACGAAGACGAGCATTCGAGTCTCACGTATCAGTTATCGCATTTCTTATCTTCCACCTAATTCAAAAGATACGTAGACGTGCGTCGGTATTTCGTTCGTTTGAGATGGGCACTTGAATCGAATTGGGAAATATCCGACACTCCGCGCGGGGGAGCGAGCGGAAACTACAAAAGAAACCAACGAACCTCTAAAAGGTTCATTCTTTCAAAGCTATTCTTAGGAATATTTTTAGGAGAGTTGTAGAGTAGAGAGTCTTGTTTTCTATGAGGATCATAGATTGGCCAAGCTATCGTGTCAACAGATGCTGCGTGCCGAAGTACATGCAAATGCATAGCAAGTCGTTTTCACTCTCAACCGTTCTGCACAGTTGAAGATTCATGAATTACGGGAGACGCATTGATGATAATTATTTAAAGTGGTGGTTTTAAATGAGACAAAGCTGTTCCATAAACATGTTTTACTTTTAATTTACTAGGTACGTCAATGTATTCAACGTATTCGTCGGAAATTTTATATTTCATCAGAAAATGAGTCAAATTTTGGATAGCAATTAGCATTCATTCAGGTAGAAACAGATATAGGTATATTACAACATATCGGATAGTGTTGCATTGCAACAATGACTGGAAATTTACAATGACTAAACTATTTATAAATCGCTTTTTGAAGAATGCTCTAGTCGCATCTTGTGTCACCACATTATACGATGAGGTCAGACCGCAAACGTAGACTTGCATCGGTAATGCGAATCAAATATGCTCATATTAACGACCTGTTAGCTTCCAATCAAGGTCACTTCACTTAGTGGTCGAAACGATATCATCCTAATGAAGAAGAAACAATCAAGCATATACCTACATGATGCAATGCTAAGGTCACCGCCGTTTACGACTCATGAATGCAAATCATAGGCTCACGCATTCGTGTCTCGAGACGTAACATGTATGGTAGTACAGGTAAAGTGGCAGCCTACACAATGTGTGTGTAGTTTGAACCATGTCTGGGCACGTGTAGGCTAGGTACTGGCACAAAGGATGCATGCACGCGGCCTCCGGAGACCTATCGAGTTTCCTCACAGCTACCGGGGAAACAAAGACGAGCCGACCGTTCCGTCACCATTACCGCAAAATATACGCAACACAAACGTACGGCGACAGCGACTTGTTTAGAACCATATTCTCTCTAATTGAATTAAGGTGCATAGGTGTTGAAACGGGGGGAGTCGCGGAGTGGTCGATCAATGCCAGCGCGGAGACGATCAACTTGGATCACAAAACAAGCAACACGTGAAGGAATCCTTTCTCGCCTGGAGGATAATGAAACCAACGCGGCCACGTGTGGAACATGTGTACATCGAAATTGCTACTGCTAGTCTGCTACGTAACGTAGTACAGTCGACAACATTACAAGGGAAGAATAATATCAACACCGAAATTGTAATGACGGGTGCGCGGTTCAGATTTGATGACACGCGCATGCGTGCGCCGAGGAAGCGAAGACCATCACCAACAGGCAGCAGATATTAATGAAGTCACTCCGCCGATGGCACGCCGAGCGACGACACTCCTACCTACTCCACAATAGATTTATCAGTCGCAGAGCTAAATTAAACCTGTCTGTTCTGTTGTCGTGACGACATACAATTAACTACTTACGCATTGCGGAGGTATTTGCACCTATTCGTCCCATCCCATATAGTCGATATATAAATAAAGAAGGTGCCAGATGCGGTGGAGTTATCTCCCACCGTTATGGTAGTGGTCAGTCGGGTCAGTAACAGTTTACGATCCTGATAGTTTCTAATGATTGTGAACTCCTGGCCGATTGTCGACCGTCGTTCGTATCTTTTGATTCGTATCAACGTAGGTCTCTATGTATGTATCTAGATTTAGGTCAGTTCATCGTGTTGACATGTGAGGTTATTATTATTCTGTCAAGCGACGCTGACTGCGATAAATCACGATCGTATCGCCAGTAGAGTTGGCGCGACATCATCCCGAGCCTGGCGGGCGGCGGGCGGCGAGCGCAGCACCGGCGGCGGCAAAGCGGGCGCCGCCGGCGAGCGATCGATGGTGCCGCCAGCTCGCACCAGCTCCCACTACGCGCGAGCGTTACAGAGGTGAGTGGGTCACGGCGCGGCGGGCGGGCGCAGGGCGCAGGGCCGCCGCGCCCGGGCCGTTGGCGGCGCGCCACCGACACGTATTTCTGCCGCACGACGACCACTCACCTTCGGGGTGCAGCCTCTGCGGGTCGAACCAGGCATCTGCAAGAGAAGGCTGCGCGTTAGCGGGTTAGTCGCGACAGAAGAGAGGAAGCGGGCGAAGCTGAGTCGGCTCGTCGGGACACTTACAAGGGCTGAGGACGCTGCACAGGGAGGGCCCGGAATCCGCCATGGTCACACTTTACGTAACTCGGAGCGCACACGAGTATGTTAGCGGCGGACGGAGCGCGCGCCGCGCCGGACTCTCGCGTCGATACTGGCGGCGCAGCCCCGCGCCCCTCCCGCGGCCGCCCCGCGCCCGGGCCGCGCATGCGCACCCGAGCGCCGCGCTCCGGCACTCACCATCACCCTGGGCGCGCTGCATCACCACCGGCGGCGCCGCACCACCGCAGCTCCGCTCCGCTCCGCACTCGCCGCCTCACTCGCTCGGCTGTTGTCAAAGGTCGCGGCCGACTAGATACTACCCATACCAGCCAGGAAAGGGGTTAGTGGTGTTAAAGAAAAAAGCGTGCAGTATTTACAATGAAAATATCACTAAAAAGTATGTACTGGAATGTAAATGATCACGATACAAGGCAACACTCGCAGCTGGGTGGTGCGGCGCGGCGGCGGGGTCGCGGCGGCGGGCGGCGGGCGCAGGCCGCGGGTCGCGCCCTACTTGCACCGCGCGAGATGCACTGGCCTGCTAAACGGCCTCATTATCTCACTTTACTTACGCGACTACCTGTGTCGATGTTCTAACCTATATATCTCGGTCAGCTTCAAGTGTTTCTCTAAACTAGATAGATTCAAATCGCGAAAGTTTAAAAACAACAAAACTAGATAGATGTCAATGCAATGTAAAATATTTCAGTAATAACACTGTTCTAAGACAACTTTATCTTGTTAGAAAAACTTGACTCATATTAATATCACACTTAGTATTTTTCCAAAGTAATCTTATTTGTTGTTTACGGTAACTGCGCTCACGCTGCGGCGCAGTGCCTGTTATCTACCTCAGCGTCGCCACCATGACTCACGCTGGCCGCGCTCACGGCCACAACACAATAGGGCCGGTGTCGCTCCAACTGCTCCCAGTGAAGGGATAAACTAACACATTAACCACTATATGAACATCAAGCATCAACATGCCAGCAACAAAAAAACTCTTCAAAGCTACAAATGAAGAACTAAATCCAAACAAGCAGGTGAATACGACAGGTATATTTTCAAGAGTTTTCATCCAGTGAAACTAGTTCGACATACAGTCGAATGTCGCCTTCACGCTCCGCGGGCCGGAGGACAAAAAGCTGATTAGATCATTGTCACGAGACGAGCGAACAATCGACGGCCGACAACTCGCTGGATGACAACCTGAAGCCCGGTGTTCTTTGACTATTTCTTTCGACTGAAAATATGCATACTAACTTACTAAAAGGAAGCATGTAGTAAAAAGAAGTAAGTTAGTTAAAAGAAGCTGAATATTTTAAAGTAATTTCCTAAATTACGAAGTCCTTTTCAAGTTTTGGCCAGACTCTACCCTGCAGACTTCAACTCATCACTTCTCCATAAATGATAACGGTTCCAGGTTACCGGCACCATGGTGCTCAAGAGTAGCGCGGCGCGATTATTTCTAAGTTACTTGCTATTACTACACTAATATAAACAAACAATATCTTATTTAACCAAACGCTATTACACTTTAGACGATTTATTTTAATGATCTGGGTGCTAGCAGTACACCCCAACAAGCCAAGGAAAAAAGTACGTAGGGTGAACCAGCCAGTTCACGACCACTTAGTGGACTAGTAATCTTTGAAGTGACATTATTCATTATAATGATAATGTTCTGATTCAAATAATACTCAGAAGTTTAGAAAAAACCTTAAATAATTGAAAAAACATAAGGTTTTTTGTATTTTATGTTAGTAAGTATAAAATAAATAATGATTTATCAAAATGTGCTAATTTTTAGTTCCCGACCACATGTGGTCAGTTAACGTCCGACATTTTCGTTAGTTGACGTCCACTCAAAAGCCATTGAAAAAAGAGCCTTAGAGCATGTTCTTAGGGTCGTAAATAATAACAGCATTAAATAATCATGTTTAAATGACATTTAATTTTAGTTATATCTAATATTATTCATTCAATTATTTTATGATATTTATTTTTATATATTCACACTTGTTTAGTAATTTTAATAATAGTATTATTTACTTATTTAGTAATTTTTGTACGGCATAAGACACGTGGTCGTTAGCTGACCGATTGTCGACCACCGAAATAATGCTTTATATTTTAATGGTAATCAACACATTTTGCTGGTCGCATTCTGAAGTGTACATAAACCACGTCCTAAAGATCAAACTGATAAAGATTAAAATGCCGTACCATGAAGTATCAGTTAGAAAATTTATGAAGAAGATCGATGGGAAATAGTCATTTGCCGACCATGTGGTCGTGAAATGATGCATACAAAATTTTAGTAGGTTAGTTTGCCGAACACCTATTATTTTAATTAAAAGCGCATATTTTACATTAAAATGACCCTTTAGGGGTAAAAACGTGTTTTTATAAACATTCCAAGCTACATTTGGATGCGTGAATCTCGACAAAAACTTGTTTTACTTGCGGTTGAAAAAGTGTCCTCTCACTATTTTTATCGTAAATATGTGCAACCAATTCAGACATGTCCATTATGGGTCTGGTTCACAGGCTCATTGAAGTGCATCACGTATCAGAAGATAAATCACAGTGTCGCGGAGGGGAAGCGATAGACTAAAGTATCGTTCAAAAACCAAAACAAACGTTGGCGCGCTTTTATTTAACTATTTATAGTGGTTTTATGAAAAAGTGGTCGTGAACCGGTGGTGGTCGGCAAACTGGCCTATTCACCCTACATACTTTTCTCGAAGCCATTCAGCCATTTTCAGCCCCCTGTAACTTTCTTTGGATGAAAACTAGACGCCTAAATTTTTCACAGCCAAGAGAACATCATGTAATATATTTACAAATTCCATCCAAATCAAACCAGTAGTATTAACCAGTATTGATTTTGTCACTGACGTCACTCACAGTCATCATAATTCAAAGGTGCCTTTAGCAGACACAAAAGCTTTTAATTTTGAATATTATTATTATTTAGCCTAAATAGAAAGTAAGAAATCGAACACCCTGTTTTGGTGTAGTTTTCTTACTTGTAAGGATTTTATGGATTAATTTCTATCTTTTCAAATTTCATAGTTCAAAGATTTACACTTTCTTGTTGATGTACCTATTTTTAAACGGTTCACCGTTTACTAAATAAACTGTTTAAAATAAATAATGACTGTGATTATAGCCGATTCATCAAACGTAGATAAGTGCCTATACAAGGCGAAATTAATTACAGATAAATAATATAACTAAAAATGTTACTTATTAAATCTAGAAACAGCAAAAGATAGTTTGTCACGAAGGATAATGTAAGGCGTGTCTACAGCACGGCGTGAAGTGAGTCACCGCCGCGAAGGCCGTCGGCGACGGGGCAGCCGCCGCACCAAACACGAACTCTCGGTATTCTATCATAGCGCTAATTTCAAACCAACATGAACAACAACCTACATCCACGCAACATGAACGGTGGAAAGAAACATCCGAACTCCCAAATCAACGTTACGTTGTTAATGAAATCCGCAACAACTGAAGCGATGAAGTCAATTCTCTTTGTGTGTTTAACTTTTAACTCTAGAGTCTTCTCTACATGAACAACCCAAGATACTCTATATTTAACCAATTTGCAGTATCGATCGGTGACCTCAGAAACCTTTAAAAAAGTCATTGAGCCGGCAAAAGGTCCCTGGAACCCTCCTGACCTCAAAATATAGGGCAAGGATGCCATCAAATGACGGGGGCGAGAGGAGGGGACAGATGGGAAGGGCACGGTGTTATTTGTTTTGGCGTATTATGGTAAAGGTAAGTTGCATCGTAAATGGGAGTGACGTGCCGCGGCGCGTCGGAGTTATAAATACGAGCACTGTCGCTGCGGCGCGCGGCCAGACGCAGCCGTGACGTCACCACCTGCACGTCGAAGCTTCACGCACAATTTACGACATATTGCCCAATTAAGAATTAGTTGATCGATATTTTATTTGTAGAAGATTCTGTAACGACTGGGGTGTAATAGCCGACAGGTGGTGTCAGAAAATTAAATATTTAATATGAAGTTAGCTATTGACTGTTCCTTTGGTTGAGGATTGAGCGAAGGTTTAGCTTTACTGAATGGTCTTGGTCTTATAAGATGACATTAAGATGTACACGTAGAAATATAGAGGTATAACTACAGCTAGCATTCCATGTGTACCTACAGTATAGGGGTTAGTGACACAAATCCGACATAATGCGCCGTTCGGCACCCTATTGGTAAATAAAGCCCCTATGACAAAGGGAGCACTTGTCGCGCTTTGCCGGCAGGTTTCCCCATGACTCATTCATACACCCCTATAAATTACAATTTAGATAATAATCGGTTAGTAACAACGCCAACAAGGGTTATACCACGTCTGTCAAAGAAAGTAATTGAGGTAATAACTTCAGAGAGAATAAATTGATCAACATCGATTTGAATTTATTTAGTACTTAATCAATGGATCGGTTCCTTGGCGTAGTTGGTCGTTATTGTAAACTGCGTAGCAGTGTCAAGACAAAGTCAAAGCTATTTGCCACTGAGGCCTCTACAGCTTACCGGGCGCAGAAGGCGGCTGAGCCCTAAACCAGCTGCAGGTTAGCAACAGTGTCTTATGTATTATGCTAGCTGGAGAGCAGACGGTGTGTCTGCGTGTGGTGGGGTGAGGGTGGGGAGGGAGGGAGGGTCCGTCGGGACGGGGCGAGGTGCCGCCGTATCGATCCAGCGCCGCAGCGCCGCCGCCTAGCCTTTATTGCATCAAAGTCTGGGTTTTTCCGCTTTTCACCAACTATGCGCGTACTTCACGGAGTTATGCGTTAATGATGGAGCGAATAGCTGAGACTTTATAATGCTAAGTTAGGCAAGTACTGCGAAAATGAGTTTATCTTCCGCCTTTTATCGTTCAATTACATGGCTTGATGTAAAATTCTGCGATTTTGCGTGAGAGTTCTGAATTAGGTTGTGTATTTAAAGAAATAATAAAATCTTTGAAATTGAATGTAGGAAATAGCTATGAATGTAGATAGTATAGATCAGCCATTCTCAAAGTGTGTTCCGCGGACCCCTAGGGTTCCGCAAAACCTCTGTAGGGGTTCCACGAGAATACTGAATTAATGAGAAAAAATAAAAATAAATTTCAGCGTATCCAAAAGGTTTCAGGATGACATTTGAAGAATTTGGCCAATATTACTGGGCTGCACTTAATGGGGGCTTCTTTTGAGACATTTTACCGAAGAAACGAATACAAACATTTTGTTTTTTGTTAATTTTAGGTCTCCGTCGAACATTTTGCTTTTCAAAAGGGTTCCGTCACCAAAAAAGTTTGAGAACCGCTGGTATAGATGATGTCAAGGAATACTGGAAAATACTGGGAATCTAATCTATCTGGAAGAAGTCTAAACACTGCTGATGCTTTGTTAGAAATTAGGTAGGTATAAATGGTATAATGAACTAACCAGCATTGTAGTAATGAGGAAACTCAATGGAAAACATTGAAGCTATTTGTAGAATGATATATTGAACAATTTATTTCAATTACACCGTTGAATATAATATTCCACCGGCCCAAGAGGAAAATAAATCATCTCCTAATTTAGCTTGTCATAGTGAAAGTTTGGCATCAACCCATAATGTCCAATAAAGTCAATAAACCAATTAAGGAGAGTGGAGTTAAGATACCAAAATATTGTAACTTTATTTAAGCAAGCCCAAACAATGGGAATTGGGAACAACTCAACTCTCTCGATCCCCCGAGCGCTCGACGTGAACACAAACAAGTGGCATCAGCAGGGGACGGCGAAATGACGTCATTTAAGACGAGAAGCACAAAGGGCTCTTTCTTTGCAGACTACAGCAGGAAGTAGGTCAATAGGCTTGCGAGGAGATTGTGCCAACTGATAGTTTTATCGATCAACAACTTCTTTTGGAGCAGACATGCTTATAGATAGATTTGTCTCCATGTCAGGGCATTACAGAATCGTGTAACAATTGAACTCGATAGAATCTATCGTCAATAGTGTAAGAAAGCGAAAACCATTTACCTACATAAAACATACTTCAAAGAAGTAACTCAAAAGTTTTACAGCAATCGATAGTTTTGGTATCTACGAAATACTTGTGACATGTTATCGTATTATGTAGGTATCTATCAGTATATGCCATGAGAAATAATTATGAAGAGTCCGAGCCAATGCAATGTATCAATCGGTGCGTGGTGCAGCGTCGCCCGAGGTCGCCGCGGACGACGGCGACCAAAATACGACGACTCGAGCGCATTGTTGTCGTGTCGTGCTAACGACGAGAGCTTCCCGCCAGAACATAAACACAAATTAGGGAGTTAACGGCCGCAATCTAATTCGGTCGAAGCTGCAGTGTCGTGGGAACGCGAACCCGCCGACTTCCGAGCTTTCAGGAATAAAAAAATGAATTAACGGCGCGTTCTGACGCAATTGTTTGATGACGGATGTCTCGCCGGTCGACTGTCGCGCGAGATTGTCGCGCACAGAAATAACTTCAAATTCCACTACATTTATGCATCCCCCTATCGATATCTTCTATATATGACAGATGACAGGATTAAGGACCATTCAAAACATCACGATCGAAATTAGTCACGTCTCCAATACTCACGAGTGATGGCATCATCGTTTCCGGATCCCATGGTGGTGGACGATCAAAGCACTGAGGAGTCTCACAGAAATTTGGGCGAGGTGCACCGAGTAAAAGTTCGCGCGATAACGAGCGTCCTGAGCAGCGAGCGCTCAGAGGTCGAGCGACGATGCGCGTGCGAGCGGAGCGGACGTGAGCTCGCCGCCGTGGGATCTTCGCTTGTGAGCAACGCTTCAGCCTTCAGCAGCGCGCTAAAATTAGCGATGGTGGCGTCGCACCGAGCACGCCGCGCCGCTCCACGCGCTTCACTCGAGTGCCGTTTTCTACACAAATTTTATCACTGGAATTTTATGCAAGATAGTTTTGGACACTGATGGAGGCAAATGTTGCGCCGCGCTGGCGTTCGATTAGATACGCTCTTCATCTTCTTCGAGACGAATGTGAATGCGTTATTGCTACTTCATGATAAACGCGACATTTCGTGAAACTTGTTCATTTACCTACAGTTCTCAGCAATAGAAAAATATGATAGTATTCATTGCTGCAATTAGAAAGTTTTTGCCATCGGAAATTCGGACGGGAAACGCATATTTTGCTTGTGTTAGCAATTTTTGTCTCGACGTGCCAGTTTCTCAAATATTTGCTCTTGTATCTCCTTGCGATAAGAATCGCGATAACTATAGTGCACGAAGCATTACGCAAGATACCGATTACATATATTTTATTTTTGGATATGGTGTCGTGTCCAATTCACTTTCTCGGTTAGTCGGTACCTAGATGATGATTAACCATCAATAATAACGCTGCCGAACCCTTCCTCCATATCGCTCGGCGCCAGCACCGGCAGCGGCAGGCACGTTGTAAGTGCGGTGAGTCATTCGCTGTGGGTTCATGGAAGTGCAATCGATAGCGCTGTATTTAGATACCGACGCGTATCCTTGTCCGAAAAATATGTTTACTGGCACGATATTTTCATCAGGGATTCGAACAACTGGTACGCCCGCCACATCAGAAGATACATGTGAACGAGGTATTTTATTTACACCTCAGCCGAACCGACTTTCGACAAGTCATTACCTTGTATAGTTATTTAGATCAAGAAATATAAGGAAGTTTAGCAAGGGACAATGATGTGCAATTTATGAATAATGCACAGCGAGGTCGCTTCGGATCGTACGTCCTTTCCTTCCGCGTGCAGCGAGTGGCGCGGGCGGGCGGCGGCGGCGGCGCGCGTGCTTCAGCGGGTGCCGTTAGTGGTGCGGTCAACGCTCTTGCCGGTCCGCCACCCGCGGCCTCGCCACCCGCACCACTCGCCGACCCGCCGCCTCCGCCCCGCCGCCGTCGCCTCCATAGTCCCCGACGAAGTCGAAGCCCGACCAACTTTTTGCTCGATCACATCGAATCCTTATAAGCCAGGCTGTGATTCATCCGACCGTGACTAAGTTACGTCATGCTTGAATACAAAATAAATGAGATTCGAGACGATTTAGGACTAAGAGCTATTAGAACGGCATGCAGGTGTGGTCGCGGCCACGAGCGCGAGCGGCGGCGGCGAGAGCCGGCCGCTGTTCACCTGCAGCCCGGTGGTCGGCGGTCACGGCTCGCGGCCTCCTTCTACAGAACATTTCGCACGCTGTGTGCACAAAGACATTTTAACTGTTCCCTGACAAAGGCGCAATAAGAGTCGTGTCCTCGTCGCGTTCGCAGATACCTACGGCGATGAAATCATGCAGATGCAAATAATAATGACGTCGAATGGATAGGTATAGATAGGTATGAGCATAGGTATGAGATGAAAAACTCAATGTCCAAAATGTTATAAGGGTTCTACAGTAATATCGATTGCATCGTGTCGTAGGTACTCTTATCTATCATCAGTTCGTAAATATTGAAAGCATAGGTACCTGGATATATCAGCAACGCTGCCATAATGTGGCAGGCACACATTGTAGGGGTCGAAGCGTGGCACCTGATCCGGAAGATTACATAGCACAAGTCACTTACCGAGTCCCATCTGGCAGAAGATGACTTCGGCTTCAATGACGTGAGCGACGGGGGCGCGCGCCGGCTGCGGCGGGGCCGGCTGTGGCGCGGCCACCGGCGCCGGCTTGGGAGGCTCCGCGGGCGCCGGAGCCGGCTTCGGGGGTTCCACGGGCGCCGGAGCGGGCTTTGGAGGTTCCACGGGCGCGGGCGCGGCGACCGGCACCGGGGGCGCTACGGGCTCGGGCTCGGGGGTCGGCGGCGCCGGTGCCGGCTTCTCCACGACGGGCGCCGGGACCGGCGGCGGCGCGACGGCGGGCGCGAGCACGGGCGCGGGGGGCGCCGGTCGGTGCAGGGGCGACTCGCCCGCCGTGTCCTCGGACTCGCTGTCCGTGAACTTGTCGGCGAGGTGGTCGAGCCGCTCAGCGGCCGAAGGCGCGGGCGCGGAGGGCGCGGGCGCCAGCAGCTCGCGCTCCATGTCGAGGAAGCTTTGCGTGGCTGCGCGCGGCGCGTGCACGGGCGACTCCTGCAGGTGCTCGAAGTCGTCCGTCGAGTCAGGGTCGCGCTTCAGCGGCTGCAGCGGCGCCGCTTGCAGTGCGCTGTCTCCGCCGGCGCCGCCGCCGCCGAGTCCTCCCAGGAGATCGTCCGCGCTGTCCATGTTTCTTGGAGTGGAAAAATGAAAGTCACGAGGAGTGTGATCGATAGGGTGCGGTGCGAGCGCGAGTGCGAGGGTGCGAGTGCGCGGGGCGGTCCTGTCGCGGCTCCTCGCAGGCTCGAACTGCGGCGCGGCGGCCGCGGCGGCGGCGGGCGGCGCCACTGCCTCCCGACGTCACTCTTCACGAGGAACGGTATTACTCATTGTCGAGTGCGAGCCGCGCGCCGCTCGCCGCTCGCCCGCCGCCCGCCGGTGCACCGCAGTGCGCAGCGGACGTGAAGGGGCAATAATTAGGTACACACCGGCAATGTGTAATGTGTAGGAAGCGATCTATTTCAAACAATATGAATAAGAGTAAAAACTACCTATCCAAAAACTGAAAATAAATAAATAATAAAAAAAATATTTTAAGAGTAATGACAACTAAATGTTTGTAGTTTGTAGCAGACAAGTATTTACTTGGTATTTACATGGATTTATTAGATAAACAAAATCATTGGGTACTTATTTATAATTGCAAAAATTAAATAGCAAAAACTCGCACCTACCTTTTTGCGCCTGAAAAGGCGAAACGTAATGAGGCGAAAACGCCGAAAACTGGCCGAAATGCAATGATACCACGTCTAATTTGCAATAATTGCTAGCATTTGCTAAATGGATATAAAAAATAGATACGTAGAAGTCTCAAAAATAAGCTAGATGGTAATTTAAATTACTTCTAAAAATAAACTTTTTTTTAATATTTCTCTTTACGGTAAAATTATGTATTTGGTGTGAAAATAAAAATACTACTTTGACTACAAATAAAAACCAAAATGATTAATTTAAAAATAATGGCAACAAATAATTTTGATAAGCTGTCACTGTCAATTTCAAAGAATACCAAACTTCAGAAAGTTAACAACTCTGTCTTGCCACACGTGTGATTTCATGAGCCGGCTGAGCAATTTTTTGCGAATAATTATTGCTTCTTGTTATAGCAAAAAAAGTATGTCGAATCCATAAAAGAATCCGCATCAGTTATGGTGCTTCAATGTGGTAATGATTTTATACCGTCTGACCCAACAATGCTTCAGTGTGGCATGGCGTGGGTTAAGCAGGCGAGGAGATAAATTGCGACCTCACGAACAATCAGTTTATTTCACAGAAGATTATGTATGATTACAATTATAGAGAAAACTTTAAGCAAAGGACATGGCGTTCCGCATCGTAACGCACGCTGCCACCATTTTATCAAGAGCCACAACTCGCTCGAGTTGTGGCTCTTGATAAAATCGTTCTACTCATATTTCAACACAACCTCTCCCGAACAAGCTCTCTTTACCACTGACTAGTGACATCTGCCTAGAGGTGGAGATTAAACGTTATAACAATTTAAATAACATTTTTAATAAAGATTACCACTTAATACCATTAAAAAATATTGACCAAATCGTTAATTGTTATAACAGCTCAGTTTACAGAACAGTTTTCTATTTTAACGCCATCTATTATTTTTCGTGGAACTCTTCGTCGCCCAAATAGCAGAAACAAATATGTGTCGTATTTGTATGACTATAATGGCAGTTTTACTGAATCTAAGAAAAAATAACACTTAAAGTACGGAGTGCGTATAACTGTGACCCTTGTTTTCATTACGCTAAGAATGTTTTTCAACTGTTATAAAAAATAACTATTTGAAAATTATCATTTAACCTCTCTTCGCTTATTAGCACCTTTTGCTTTGAATGATATAACCCCGTAATCTCAAAGTAGTTTATTACCTACTTTAAAGTAGTTTTCGATTTTTTTTAATATAAATTATAGATTGAAAAATATGTTGAAAAAATTACTTAGTTGAGAAATTTAAAATCCTTTGAAAGATTTTTAAGAGCGTAGGCATAGAGCATACAGTTAAATAGTATTAGCGAGCTTCTTGCAAAACTTAATTTGATGACAGGATGACATAATTATGTATTCTTAGGTATAACTCATCTACCTACTCATCATTACGACCATTTTTACTTCAGGACCAACATCAAAATCCGAAAAAAAGAACAGTTGGCCCATACAATTTGTCGAAAATCGATGAATTTTTTGTTATAATATAAAAATTAGTTAGCAGATAAGTTAATATAATAGGTATGTTGTTTAATCTACATAACCGTTTTACAATATAACAACAAAATAAATTATTAACATTACTAGTAAAAAAAAACGAAATGCATAAGATATTAAAAAAATAAGTTATAATTTTAAGATTTTATTTAACATGTTATTTATTTTTACCTTTTTATTTTTAACAGTTAAAATTTTTCAACGTTTAATCACACCTCTAGGTCTGCTATGTCATCATCGCATTTTCCCACCCATCGGCCAATCATGCCATATCACTTGAAACCTCCTTGGAACCAATCAGCAGCATTTGTTACATGCGTTACCCCAGGAATGTTGCCACTTCCATTCCTAGTCCTTCAAAATTATACTAAGTATATATATTTAAAAAAAAACTTAAAGCTAATGTCCCGTTAAGTACGAGTATATATTAGTCGAAAAATATATATTTTTTTAATTTTGGCTGTGTAACGGTGTAGAAAAAGTGTGAGAGACTAAAAAACTAGTATTTGTATTTTTTTTATTTGATACGTTTAACTATCGGCGAATCACGATTGAATTTTGAAAAAAAATTCTTTAAATCGACTATTTCTTAGAGCGTTTATTTTAAAAACGAATGGTCAAAAAGTAATATTAAATATAGTAATGTATATTGATAAAAAATAATTTAAGAGTATTTAGGTTTCTGTTATTAAGCAAAATAAAAAGTTTGCGTACCCAGAGAACTTTTTTTAGGTCTATGCTAAACAGAAACAAGCAGGAGAATAAATCGCTTGGCGCATTTTAAGGACACGAGCAGTCGAGCAGCTTCTAATTCAAGTTATATTAAATTGTTTTTGGGCACGTCAAAAATTTCGACGTGCCTGCGATCAATTTAAATGCTCATATATCAATTTGATTGTCTGGCAGCAAATTTATTAACAGCTTTTTTTTTTTAGTTTTGACAAAAGTCGCAGATTAAAAGTTGTTAGTTTTGATGTATAGAATAAGCCGCTAAAAAGATGCTAATTGATTAGGAATAACGCTGTATATTTGCTACTCAAATATTTTATTTTATTCTAGAGTAACTCTAAAATACTCTCTTTAACTCTACATTAGTAAGTAGAGTGTATAATAATAATTACTAATGTATAACCATAACCATCTAAACTAAACTACTTTTAATTTTAGGATCCGCTAGCCTTTCGGAATTATTGGAGATGATAACATTAGCACGCAATGCGGACTGCGAATAGGGATGCAACATCGCTCATAAAAAACATCGATATTGAAACATCGATGTTTTAAAAATGTAAACATCGATGTTAAAAACATCGATGACTATGAACGATATATCGATGTTTTTTCGATGTTTTTAGGATTATATAAGTCATTGCTTTAAATATGGAATTAATGAAGTTTTGTGTGTTGTGCAAGCAATCTTAAAGCTATTTAAAAGATAGGTATCTTTGTAAACGATACATTGGTGTTTAAAATTGAATATGAATGACAGAAAAGATAAGAAAGTTGAATTAATGCTGTAAAAATATGAATCTAGAAAGGAATGATGGGGTTAAAATTGCATGATAGGATTAGACAATATTGAGTGTTATAAAGAAAGATGTGCAATAAGCAGAGGATGTAAGAATGTCATTTAAAGAGGTGGATAAAATAATTATACTTTAGCTAGAATAAGTACTAATATGCGTCCTGCCATCACTATTTGCGAACAAACAAATCACGTCATAGGTAGATTTTACTAGCTCTGAGTATATTTACGAGAAAACAATGCCTAAATTACATAAAAATAACTACACCTCAGCTAACCATCGAGCCAATTCAAAATAATACGAGAAAATCAACAACCACAAAAACTTAACCTACAAAATATTTTCATGTGTCTTCCAACCTCGCATTTAAATAATAAACAGTTTAACAAACAAATTTTAAATCAATCACTACTTACGCAGATACGCAAAATAAGATGAAGACTGAAGTATTTTTCTTCGAATTGAATCTTAATTTTTGATTATAACTATTTTCTTCGCAACATTCGTGCTAGCTGCTATGCTAACCGTTTGTTGTTTATGTCAACGCTGACATAGACAATACAAACGAGATTTATTGTGGCAAAGAACTGTAAACAATACAGCCAAGTTATCTGTAATAATAGCCGTAGCCAATGGTATTATTATCAATAGATAGTTGGCATTTAAAAAATATCGTTCATAAAACATCGTTCTCGATGAACGATGTTTCATCGATGTTAACATTATCAATATCGATGTTAAAACATCGATGTTTATGAACGAAACATATCGTTTGCATCCCTACTGCGAACTGCGATACGATACGCACACAAGGATGGCGGCAGCGGTGATGAACGGCAGTGTTTATAATATTGTTAGTGACCCGGATACGCTAAAACAGAAAGAATATAATGTAAAGGAAGAAAAGTTTCTGAATGGAAAAATAAACAACCATAAAAATGGCTTTGTGAAAACAGAACACCTGACCAACGGGGTAACTGTGAGTAAAATTAAATTCTAACCTCTCGTCTAGGAGTTAGTCATAGTGTGTAGTGTAGTGTAGTGGCTGGAACACCGGACACCGGCCGATTTCGAAGGCACGCCCCTGAGGCGTCTGCAGCACGGGCTTCATCCACCTTTATAGATTGTGTCAAAGAAGATATAATAATACATTGTGTGCCTACTCAACCCTAACACGTCAGTTAGAATTTGCCTGGTTATAATAAGTATATTAGCAATACTACTATGATTACTGATAAAACGACCTTCTGCTAATAAAATTCGTAAACCAAGTATGATGATACTGCCGTCAAGGCTATCGCTTAATCTGGCTTTAGTAATATTTGTATTCCTGGTGAGGTAAAACATTTTTCTAAAAATGATTAGTCTAATCAATATCCCTATATACCTGTTAGTTATGTCCTGATTTTTTAAGACTATAAACTATAAATTAATAATAAATAAATGAATATTTTGGGACATCTTACACACGGCCTCTGACCCCAAACTACTTAAGCATAGCTTGTGATATGGCTTCCAGAGACTGATATACTACATATACTTACTTATTTTTAATTACATACTTATATATATGGTAACTAAATAACACCCAGACACAGAGCAAACACTTATGTTCATCACATAAATATTTGCCCTGGGTGGGGATCAAACCCACGCCTCTTTGATCCAGAACTTAGGGTCACTAACCACTGAGCCACCGAGGCAGTCTAGATAGACTGCACTCAACTTTACTGATAAGCAATTTTGTGTCATTCAGTTATTTAAAAAAAATTACATTTCCTTTTATATTTCCTGTTACATTACAGAACTGACTCAATACCTATATTAATTTAAATAAATTACCTACTCATAGTTCTGTAATAAAAAAACAACAGGTTGCACTCCGGGAGTGCTGGCAGAAGTGAAAACTTGCTCCCTCCATCTTATGCATGGCAATCTTCAATCTCTAAAGTGTATCCAGAAAAATATAAATTGATATATCTAGTCTAAATTGATTGTTGTATAGATTTTTTAAAAATTGTATGTATACCCTTTCAAAAAATCAAGTCAATCCGTCTCTGTTGCTGATAGAGAGAATAACCAAACACTTTCAGATTTATAAAATTTTATAAGGATTCTAGGTTTGATTTATTTATGTTAAATTTATTTATTTACTATAAACTACACCAATAAAATTTGCTAAACAAGGAACGGCCAATCAAGAAGACTACAATTTAAAATAATTTATTACATACTCTACAAATGGAGTATGTCGAGAGCATCTAAGAAGAAGATGAAATATGTATAATTATAATGTTATTACAATATCAAATCAAATGTTAATTTATTAGTTTTAAACAGGGGACAAAAACTTAATTTATTCCACTGGCTCCGAACTAGTCTTACAACTGCATTTCTAAAGCCAGCGGCTTCTTCCAATTTTTAACAGATAACAAGATTAAAATTAAAACAATATCAACATAATTATTTTGAGTTTAAAACAATTAGGAACAGAAAAAATTTTTAGCAAATAAAACTTAGAAATAATATAGTTTTCATTTCATTATAAATAATCTACAGAAAAACTGCATATTTCTAATCCTTATATACTACAGTAAATCATAGGATACGTAAAAAATGTTAGTTGTGCTTGTGTAGGTTTTAGGATTAAGATCTACTAATTTTTTTTAGAACTTACTCACAGTAATTCTGTTGTAATGCGTGTGATAGAGCATATCAAAGGTTCAATTAAAAAAAACTGGACAAGTGAGAGTCAGGCTCGCACACCAATGGTTCCATTCTAATCCAGAAAATTTCACTAAATTGGGAAGTAAGTTCAAATCTCTATAGGTACTATAACCATCAACAAAGTTTTTTTTTTTCACTTTTCCTGTCATACATCGAAAATTACACATTGTTAAAATAATTATAAACCTGTTTGCATGTGTTAATAAAGTTCCTTTATATGATACCTTACATGATACAATTTACTCACTTTGAATTTTGAACCCATATTTTATGAATTTTGAAGCCCTATTTTTATGATTTAAATAAAAATGTACAGTTTTCAGATTTATTCCTATATGTGTGTGTACTCTGAGATAATGCTTCTCGCCAAATTTCATAGTTCTATGTCAACGGGAAGTACCCTGTAGGTTTTGATTTTTGACAACAAAGTGATCCTATAAAGGTTCTGTTCCGTAAGGATAGCTAAAACGCATCTAGACAGCAAAAATTATGAGTTGATCATAGAGGACAATGTATCAAACGTTGTAGTGCCATCTTGGAATGTCTACACGGATGGTGCAAAAAACAAGGAAGGAACGGGCTGCGGCTATTACTCGCCGGAACTTGGGCTCAGAGAGTCGCTAGCCCTGAGTAAAACTACAACATTGCAAGCTGAGGCCATGGGCCTATTACTAGCCGCAAAAGCACTTGAACCCTTAATAGAGCTTCTGACAGCTACTGAAAACAGAGAGGCCAAAGAAGTAATTGTGTTCACAGTTGACAGTGCTGCTACTATCTATGCACTCAAAAGACCTGTAACAAGGTCTAAAGTTATAGCTGAGTGTCATGCAACACTCCAAACTCACAAACAAACACAGGTTTATATGTATATACATATATATATATATATATATATAATACACCTGTGCGAAGCGGGAGCAGGTTGCTACTTTATTCTAAAGTACACTTTAAGTTCACCTTTTTTTCAAAAATATTAACATGTAACTATATTGGCTATATTTGAGTCTTGAGTGAGGCCCAATGAAATATGTGCATCACCTTCAAGGTTACCCCGGTGCACAAAGTTAAACACATCTGAAGTGAATTACCTATATCTCTATCTCTCCGTGTTTATGTGAGGAGTGTTGGAATGCAAAAGCATGCGGATACGGCGGAGCATAAAGATAATAATATTAGGTCATTTCAGGTGGCGTTATCGCATCACGCCACTCCGCCTGCGCCGCCCGCGCCGCCCGCGCGGCATCGAGCGCCTGCAGAGGCGCACTCTCGAGAAACAATATTTTTTTACAAGCTTTTATTTAACTTGCAATGTATGTATGTAAGTTTGGATTGAATCTTGCAAGTTAAACTTGACCAACTTCCCGGGCTGAAATTTTTCACGCATATGTACCTACACATATATTGCGTGACAATGCAATATTATGGTATAGGAACTCCTGTACTAAACAAGATAGACCCGTCGTGATTGGGCTCGTTTTACTTGTCTTGGCTGGCACTCTGCTGCTATATGATATCCAGAATCTCAAAAGCTTGTATTTAAAGAGTTATATCTTCATAATAATTTATTTCCCGTACTTCTAGGCCGGCCGTGGTCATTGCGCTGTAGATAATTCATGTGTCAGCGACGTCGAGGAGTGGAAACTTGCGCTACATGTAGATAACTTCACAAATACCATCTCATTTGGTCTAGTAAAGTGTACTTTATCGAAATAATTCCATCTATAACGCCAATATTTGTACTCGTTCATAAAACAAAATCAACTCTGTTTTGCTCTCAATAATAACTCCGTACCACAGGAATACAAGATGTAGTCTTGCAAAGTATAAATACAGGCTACAAATATCCTCGAGTGACCCATAAAATGTAATTAGGTATGTTCTAAATTGTAATTAGAATGTTCAGGCTCCATTGCTAGCCGTCTAGTGGCAGCTATGTGATGTGGTCGCCTTGAACGCCGACCTTGCCTGACAATTACTTTGTTTTGTGTACAAGGCTACATTTTATCCACAAAATCTTCCAATATTACGTGCATGACTGGACGATTGGATAACACTAAACAGCTAGACCAAACTTTTATATGACTAAATCTCATAACTTCGATGGTCTTGGCTGGATATAACTCGGTACGATAGCGGTAAATGTCTGTAGTGCACGAAACGTACCTATTGTGCCCACGGTCCAGCCTATCCTCGTATTATTTTAAATGAGTGGTTATTGGCTGCGTAGTCCGTTGCCTACGTCAGGGTCGCCCTATTACATTGGCAGCCTTTCGACATATTATTCGACAACAGCACGAAGCACATGCGACGTACTTATTCCTATATTATCCCTACCAATGTCATAATCATCATATTATAATTAGCACCAGTTAGCAGAAAGTCTCTGTCAAAAACATCAGGGTCTCCGTAGGAACGCACCAGTGCTTTCTAGCATACCATGACATTCCAGAGATGATTCAGGCCTTATTACAACGACGCTCAGTGAGGTTATTGCAGCGAGCTTGAGCTCATCAAGATGTAGTGCATCGTTTGTTTATTTGTGCTCTACCACTATCCCTAATGTTTGTCGGCAAAAATTATCGTTTCAGTTTGTATTTCAGAATTTTTTATGAGTTGATCCTTATCTAAATCGCTACTCATGTTGTCTCAAAGGAGTGAAAAAGTGCTCGATCATTGGTCATTGGCGATCCATATGTGACGCGAACAACTGTTCCAACGCGAGCATGTCAAATGACTTTCGACTCGGGCGTAGGGCGGCTACCGCTAAACCGGAGCCTCCCCTATAGATTTCCAATAACTCCGGTTGAAGTCCCGAAATGTGACTGGTAATGAACTCGTAGCCCTGACTGGGCTATATTTAGGCCATCGATTGATCGGGTATCCGAGCGACCGCTCACTCTGAGGTTCACGATGTTTTCATTCTAAATTAGGCCTATTATATCTTTGGAATAAAACTTCATAAAAAGTTTAAATTGTAGGATAACAATTTCAGAGATAAAAAATAACAATGAGAATAGACAACAGTGCATCGCACAGAAGTTTACGAAAATGTTTTTACGGGAATAGTAGAGCAATCAATGCAATCTTATTAGTCGTCTACAAGTAGGTACAATTACATACTTAGCATAACACAAAAATCCATATATTCAGGGTATAAAATTGCTGAGAAATATATAATTAATTATCTATTTAATTAATTAGGTTACACATTACATACTATTAATCTAGATTCTATTTTACATGTATAAAACTAATTACCAATGTCGTAGGAAAGTACTCGAGTAGAGGTCACGTGCCGCCATGCGCAGCTTAGGACGTCCATTATTCCACACGCTAGGTGGACATATTACTTCATGAATACCTCAGAATCGTTCTGGACGCAAGCCACTTCTAGCCGGTCTTGTTGGACATCTATAGAGGAGGCATACTATGTCCAGTCAGCTGGTCTAGTCCAGCAGTGAGAGTCCTGTTGCTTCAGGCATAGACCGACAGTGGCACGACTGACTTCTGGACGTCGACGATAACATTGATTATGGTGTATTGGTATATTCCAGCACAAGTATGAGGGCGCGCGGGAGGTGGTCAGCGGAGGCGCGGGCGTGGAGGACGAGGCGGGCTCGTTCGAGAAGGCGTCCCTGCTGACCGCCGTGCTGACCAACCTGGGGCTGTACGTGCTCATGCTGCTCGGCTTCATCAACCAGCTGCTGTTCACGCCGCGCGTCGCCACCGAGGCTAACCGAGAGGTAACATATACCAGCTTAGTCGCGAACCATCTTATTTTTAAAAATGAAGACCCGACCGACTTACCGACTTCAAAAAAGGAAGTGCTCAATTCGACTGAATGTTTTTTTTGTATGCATGTTACGCGATTACCTACTCCGCCAATCATGAACCGATTTTACCACGATTCTTTGTTATTTTATATTTTGGTAGATCATACGTCAGATGTGGTCCCATTTAAATTATATCGATTTTGAAACATTAACAATAAAAAAAAATACTAAGTACATCGATGATACATCCGTAAAGTAGGTTGTGCCATTTTTTGGCGATAAAATAAATAAAGTCCGCACTTCACCAATAGGACGTCAGTAAACGACCATCACAGAATTGGAAAATAGGTACATCGTTCAGCACTGCCGTTTCATTTACCTACCGAGACGTTGTGGGCTGGATTGAAAACTCACACCGTATTATGTTGTCCCTAATTCACATAAAACATCTTTACCACCTTCGGTCTCGTCCCACAGAAAGTGACAGGTGTCACTGCAGGTGCCTCTGTACATTAGTTTTGTGTACGAGCGGGCGTGGCCCTGTCCGCCCAGAGGGCCATATTGTCAGCCATCTCACAGACAAAGTGTCGGTAAACACACATCTTATTAGTTTTGTTTACTCATGTAGTAGGTACATAAAAAGACGATATATCAATCTATAGAAACGTCAAATCATAATTTAAATATTTCTAACAGAGGTAAGAAATGCAAAATCAAAAATCTTGCTAAATACAGATATTTTAAATCATAACTTCAGAGAGACATACCGACACACAAATACGCATGAACACTCTTTTGGGTCATGGTTTAAAGAAGGAAACCACTGTGGAGGTTTAACAGCATTATTTTTTTCGAATTTGCGTAAACGTAAAATATGAAAATTTATATTTTACGCAACAGATTTTAGAACAGTTGCCAAAATCCAGGAATCAATACCGGCCTTTGTAACCTTTATTGTCAGGTTTAGAATGCACGGATTCTGCGCCCACAGTGCATCCCACAGTAGTTCTGGGGCTCTATAATCGAATCATTAGAACGGCTAAACGTATGCGTAAATAGTCATGAGACCGAGTGAAGAGCAGGAGCGAGCATTGAAAACATATGCTTGTGCGAACGGAATAGCAAAGCATGCGATCCTCTGCAAGCGTTAGAAATGAATCTATCGTTTTAAAAATGTTGTCTGAACAGCTCGGAGGCGTGATCATAATTATCATTACACGCTGAGCTTGTACGTGCTCCAATTTATTCCTTCGGCTCTCTAATTGAAGCGCTATTTCCAATATTAAATTAACAGAGCTATAAAACTGCCTCCTATTGCTACTCCTGTAATGTGGTTTGACGTAAGATTCATACGCTGACCTTATAAACATCATATCAAGTAGTGTGGATGAATTGAGTGAAAGATGATATGCGAGAGAAAGGAGTTGATAATGAGATGACGTATGACATAGTGAAGAGGCGAAAGGAAACGTGCTCTGCCGGCCACACCAAATGAGATAAGGGCAAGAAGATGATGATGATGATGATCAAGTACAGAGAAGAAGCTCTCGACCGAGAAAAATGGAAAAAAAAGGAAGGGAGGCCTTTGCCCTGCATTGCCTTCGTCTGTAGATGGACTATGTACCTAAAAGATGGGAAAAAAATATTGAAATCACGGTAAATTAGGACTGTTTAGTCAGTCTCAAAATATCATAAAACACATGTAAAATATGTTATATGTATTTTATGTATAAATTCATAACGCTAGACGAGAAAAACCGCGGGCTGAGATTCGTTTTACAAAAACAAACAAAGTAGACTAATATTGTACTAATTGTTTCGTATTTTTTGTTCAAGCCACGCGTGAAGTAAAATAATGTACTTAAATAACAATAATTATTATATGTGGACATAAAAAAATGTTAATTATTCGTGGTACTGACAGATGAGTAAGCGACCGACAGCTGTTCGTTCAAATTACCAATTTATTATTAACATAATGAATAATTTTATCAAGTTATTAATACCGTGTTAATGATGTTATGTTATGAAATATGAACGTCTGTCGATTCGTAGATTCTCTTGCGCCATCAGCAAACAAATTGACTAAGTACGAAGATGGGTCAAGGTTCATAGCCCGAACGGAATATACAGAACTAGCTGCACGTCCCGGCTTCGCCCGACTACAAAATTAATTTGATTTGTACATACAAAGCTTTCGAAAAAAAAAACTTAAGATGTTCAAACCATATTTTAACATAATAGTATTAAAATAACATACAGATAGACACACAAAATAGGCGATCGATGGTTCTGTATATTTTTTTAATCTGATTTGCCAATGTAAATAAAAGCTCTAGATTATGTAACAATCGTATATTGCACACTTTGTACATTATACGAGAGCTAGGGGGACAAACTGATTCCTATACTACTGTCTAACATAGGCCTAGCCGCGACGGGTGACGAGGCGATAAGCCCATAGGGTCGGACCAAACCAATACCTATTGTAACAGAATATGTAGGTACATAGTGCGGGATAGAGCCGTTATTGGTCGCCATACTTGGGGAACAATGGCACTACAGCTCGGCGCGTGATATTCCTATTAATGTCATAATAATCTCACATCATCACCGACGGCGACACGTGCTATTGATATTGATAGATAAATATTATCCCAAATCAAATGTCATGGACTACATTTAACAGATATATTATTACCGAGTACCTACACTGAGAGAAAAACTAACAAAAAAATAGTAATCTTTACTAAAATTTTACTAAATCCGAGGACAACAAATGACCTGTAATAAATACAAATCGATTTTTGTAAATACAATTCGTAGGTATTACAATATCAGTTCTGTTATATGTAGTAAGGCCCCAGTAGTTTCAATAGATTAGCTTTGTAATATCTAGTAAAGTCCATAGTACTCTTTACTAAAATGTTACTAATCCCGAGGACAACAAATGCCCTGTTAAAAATACAAATCGATATTTAGTAGGTATTACTAATACCTGTTTTGTTATATCTAGCAAACTCCTTAGTACTCTTTACTAAGATTTTACTAATCCCGAGGACAACAAATGCCCTGTAAAAAATACAAATTGATATTTAATAGGAATTATTAATCCCTGTCTTGTTACATGTAGTAAGGCCCCAGTAGATCCAATAGATTAGTTATGTAATATCTAGTAAAGTCCTAGTTTTTTCGAAATTTTAGTTCTGTATCATCTAGTAAACACCTAGTAATTTTGATGGATTCGTTTTGTAATATCTAGTAAGCCTTAGTACTTTCGAAAGTTTGGTTCTGTATTATCTGCTAATCACCTAGTAATTTTGATAGATCAGTTTTGTAATATCTAGTAAGCCTTAGTACTTTCAAAAGTTTAGTTCAGTATTATCTAGTAAAAGTCTAGTAGTTTCAATAGCTTAATTTTGTATTATCTAGTTGATTTTTGTAATTTCTAGTATAATTTCTGTGTTATCAATTTAGTAAACCCTATCAATGTAAAAGTTATAAAACACTTCAAATCGAAATATTAAAAACTGTATACCTGCTTATAACAATGACCTATAAGTATACAGTTTTTAATATTTCAATTTGAAGTGTTTTATAACTTTTTTATGGATAGGGTTTATTAAGTAGATATCACAGAACTAAACTAGACATTACAAAAAACAACTAAATAATACAAAATTAAGCTATTGAAACTACTTGAGTTACATATCTTACAAAACGAATCTAAGGTTATAAACTAATACTAAATGTAAGTTACAAGGTGAATAATAATTGTAGACATAAAAATAAAGATTCAGTGAAGTCATGTTTATTAAATTAAATATTATACATGTATAATATAACACACGAAACAGCCACATTTACAATAAAACATAATTTACATTGCCGGCGAGTATAATGTATTCACGGAGAAACCCAGTTACCCCGTAGATTCTGGGTAAAATTGTCAATTTTCACTTACACTGGTTAAATCTGTACTTATGACACTTAATTAAACACAGTTAGTTGGTACGCACTGAACTTCATCCTCCATGTTCACTCTACTGCACGCAACGACGAAATGGCTGCTGGAAAGACGGGATCGTATTCACTGAGACCCCAGTTACTCAGTATGACTGTATAGCTGTTATAACACTGACTCCTGGGTAAGATTGTCAATTGTCACTCAGAGTGTTTAAATCTGTTGGTAAAACACAGTTTGTTGGTACTGAACATCACTCTCCTTTACATGTTTACTCTACTGCAAGCAACGACGAAATGGCTGCTGGAAAGGCGGGATCGTATTCATAAAGCAAAACACACCGGACACTTTACTGGAAATAACAAAACATTTCGTTGAAATTACTTAGCTTATTGCTGGATTTACAAAATAGACCAACAACTAAATGTTTCTGTTGCATTAACTAAAGTATTGTAGTAAAATTACAATAGTGTCTTGAAATTAATAAAGCCTCATGCTTGAAATTATTCTTCCTTTCAATACAAATGACAATCGTGTTTTGAAAATGATTAAACCCACGCTTGTAATTACAAAACAAGGTAAATCAATTTTTTTTCATCTTTCAAACCAGTGTTATATCAGATACCAATACTTGTCTATACCAGTACCTATCTAGGTACCAACGCGGTGGATTTTTTTTGTAAGTACATAGTACTAATCGCCTAAGAGCATGTCAAACCCTACGAAGTACTCGTATGATACAATTTTTATTGGATTTTGTTAAATGCACCTTTTTATGTTAGTAATAAGGAATCATACTATAGGTAACGTTTGATGAAATATGTTAGCATGCACTACAAATGACCTATAACTAGTTGTTATTAATAAAGAGTAAGAGTAAGTAAGTAAGACAGAGAAAGATACTTAGTGTACTGAACTACTGAAACCAAAGTCAAAGCCGTCAAATAAGAATATTTCAACGACGTTGGCGGGAACAGAAAACGCGGCATCAGAAAAAATCTTAATGCCAATTAATGCAATTAGAATTAATGCATAAGTATTAATTTGAGATTTTTCGAGTAATAAAGTGTAAACTTATCTCGTATATTATTCCAGTAACTTCAGTGCCCTTACCATGACTTTTGATAGTAAACGTAAACTTTTTTCCGTTTTTGTTTAATAGCTTCATATATTTAACCATACCTTATTAAATTTTAAAGCCAAAAATTTGCTTTTTATTTGTAAGCGTTTAGAATCCAGCAGCTATGCTTATTCTTCATTTTTTTACTCTTGACTCAAGACCATAGCGTAAAATCATTTTATTATAATTTGTTATGATCTAATATTTGCTATTGTTATAGGCGATAAGTTTACGTTTTACGGCTAATTTTGACAATTTTATTGTTTTGTCAATTGTTTGTTTTTGAAAAACAATAATACTTTGTTTGGGAATTTTGTTATCTTGTAATTTCAATTGAGATTATTATCGTAAGAGCGCTTATAATGTTTGTTTCTGAAAAAACAGTACGTCATATTTTGATTCCTGTAGGCCACGCGGGCGAAGCCGCTAAAAGCTCATAATAATTAAAGCGTGTTCCTTGGAATTACAAAAAGGGATAAATTAACTATATTTGTTGTACCAAATAAAGTTCTTGCTAAATTTTACAAACGTGTGTTGAAATAAATAAAGCATGTTGCTTGGAATTACAATAACGGAAACACTAAATATTATTCTTGTACCAGTTAAAGCTATTTCTAATAATTACTAACTAGTGTTGAAATTAATAAAGCGTGTTGCTTGTTATTGCAAAAAGGGAAATATTAGATATTTTTGTTGTACCAATTAAAGTTATTTTTAATATTTACAAACGGGTGTTGAAATTAATAAAGCATGTTGCTGGGAATTACAAAAAGGGTAAAACAAAATATTTTTGTTGTACCAATTAAAGTTCTTTCTAAAAATAACAAACGTGTATTGAAATTAATAAAGCATGCTCTTTGGAATTACAATAAAGGGAAAACTAAATATTATTGTTGTACCAATTAAAGTTATTTCTAATAATTACAAACGAGTGTTGAAATTAATAAAGCGTGTTACTTGGAATTACAAAAAGGGAAAAACTAAATATTTTTGTTGTACCAATTAAAGTTATTTCTAATATTTACAAACGCGTGTTGAAATTAAAAAAGCATGTTACTTGGAATTACCAAAAGGTAAAACAAAATATTTTTGTTGTACCAATTATAGTTCTTTCTAACAATTACTAATGCGTGTCGAAATTAATAAAACGAGATGCTTGGAATTACAAAAGGTAAAAACTAAATCTTTTCTTGTACCAATATTTTTATATTTTCTAAAAATTACAAACCCGTGTTGAAATAAATAAAGCGTGTTGATTAGAATTACAAAAAAGGTAAAACTAAATATTTTTGTTGTATCAACTATAGTTAATTCTTAAATTTACAAACGTTTTTTAAAATTGATTAAAAGTATTACTTAGAATTACAAAATAGATAAACTGTTAGAAACACAACTACCTTTTCTTAAAAATAGTAATCGAATTTGCGGAATTTACAAAACTCTAACAATATTTACTATAAATTTGTAATAAATATTAAACTTTTGCAATATCTGCATTTACTAAAATCGTATTTTAGGAATTACAATTACAAAAACAAAACTGTTAGTAAAAAATAATAAAAATTGCAAATACAGCAAAACTTTGATAAATTATACTAAAATTTAGTGTTTTCGCCAAATACAAAGGACTTTTGTAATATTTAGTGGCGATTTTTTTCTCAGTGTATCAGTAGCGGATTCACACATTTACCACCTATAGACTAATTTTGCCTTGCCGCCCCTATTGTCTTCCAATACGAAACGGTGGATGAAAACGTATGATTGTGAAAAAATACGAAAAGAGCATCATATTTTTTGTATTTTTTTACTAGGTATATCATAATTATGTCAGTTTCTAGATGATATTTACATCTGTATCTACGATTTAGATAAAGATTTCACAAGAAATAGTTTACAGTAACATTCCTGAGATAATTTTGATCACAAAATCGCCGCCCCCTATTATCTGCCTCCCATGAATTCAGCCTATGCGTAAATTCGCCACTGGTACCATGCTTAAAGGGGTAGGTAACAAATTCGTTATTTTGCCAAATTGTTGTGTTTAAAATCGCGAGTGAAACCTAGCGTCGCAGTTAATAGTAGCACGGTCACAGATCACTGCTAAAAAACAATAGTTTGCGCGAGCGCCGGCGGCGGCCGCCCGCGCGCCCGGAGAGAGCAGCGCGCAGTCGAGCACGATGCGACGTCGCGTACTTTCCCCCGGCGCATGCGCAACGTTCGCACACTTACCCACTTCCATGCGATCTGTTATATTATAGCGGCACTTTGCTGCTCAGACGCGATTTAGGCTAGAGGAAGGAGACTCATGCCTTCTACACTACATTAGGCCGATTACCTACCCCTTCCTTATAGCCCGAATCATACCAGTTGGCGGATGTGAAGTTAGCTACAAGCTGCGCCAAATCCAAAAACGCGCAGCTTTATGTGTGCTTCGGTCATGATTGGATAATACGCAACTTGTAGCTAACTTCACATCCGCCGACTTATATGATTCGGCCTAAGTATGCCTGATTGATATAATATGTCTGATTTCGAAGCTGAGAGTCCCTGTTTTTACCCGCATTACCAGAAGGTTTTGTCTATGCAGTTTTGGTCTCTACATTACTTTACTACTTACCTACTGTTTTTGAAGTGCATTATATTGCGATGGTTTCATTCATTACAATAAAACAATAGCAGGATAGTGCTTTAATTAAAAATATACATCAGTACATAAACTACACACATTTTCCTGAATCTTTTATAAGAATGTACCTATTTTGGTGTGCTTGTCTGAATATCGACATTATTCTAACGTAACTAGTCTCAAAAAATATGTAGTAGTGTACCAGCCTTTTTAATAGTCCACTGCAGGACGTATGCCTACCCACGAAAGGTGTTTGGGCCATATCCACCACGCTGGCCCAGTGCGGGTTGGTGGATTCACATACGCCATTGAATTTCTTCTACGGACGTATGCAGGTTGCCTCACGATGTTTTTCTTCACCGAATAGCCAGTGGTGTGAAATTCTGTACATAAATTCCAAAGAACTCATTGGTACGGGACCGGGGATTTGAACCCACGACCTCACGATTGTAAGGCGGGTGTCACTACCTCTAGACCACCACGGCTTATCCTTTAGACCACCACGGCTTATCCTCTAGACCACCACGGCAAAAAATATGTAAAAATATCTTAAAACGAGTACAATTCATACATATTTATATCGCTCTTTTGTACCGGTAGTAAAGTTATTCAAATATGCAAACTGGATTCATAAAACGAGAAAATACGGCGCTGGCCGACCTGTTTTGTCTCGAAAATCCCAACTCCTGATTGGGTTACTGATCCCATTTATACTGACAAAACAAACTTAACTTTAGGTACTGCCCAAGTAGCACAAATAGTGGCAAATAGCTCGTATATTATATCTACTTGCAGACTTGGGTGAAATTTGCAACCATTATGAAGTTCTATATAGGTGGAGAGAACCCTTATGCAAACATTATAGAACCAAGTGGCGAAAAATTGCAGCTTATTTTTAGTTCCAAATGGAATCTATAGCAGTTCTCAAGACCATGAGTGGCAATTAGAACTATGAGTGTAAAATGTGCGCAGTGAACGATTCATTGAACTATAGTGCGTTCGTTCATTCAACGCGCTCGGTCATTGAGTGATAAATGAGACGTCAAAGTTATTTAGAGTAGCGACAGTCCGCGATAGCTGTAAAATTGTATTTTGTGTTACGATCGGTATTTCGATTAAGAGTGGCGCGGCCATAGTGCATATTATACCTCTATTTGTGTTTATTGTATTTGCTTCCCTGCATTGAAATACCACAAAAGTCATTGCGATTGTTTTGTTACTGTGAAACTATACATTGTTTTCTTTGTAAATTTCAACGGGCCTTCGATTTGATAAAGACTTATTAAAAATACTGTGCTAAATTAATAAACGAAATAATACTATTGAAAAGTAAAACTGTTAAAAACCTGATATAATAGTTTTAGGTTAAGTATGATGTTAAAGTACATCAATCATAACTATCAAAACTCTGTGTTTACGCATCAGTGTGATAAAAATCATGTTCAAAACAAAACATTTTCAATTTCTCCATTTTCTAAACATGGCGACGTAAAGAAATCTTATCGTTCTTAATATCACTAATTTATGCTCTATTTGCACCTACAAGATGTAAAAATCATTTATTTATATCTTGCGAGTGGCAAAGCAGTGTATCTTATTACCAATAGTAATTATTTTATCTTTTGTAGATCTCCCAGTGCCTGTGGATTAGGGGTCCCAAAATTGACAAAAACGTTTTACTTTTTTCCATATTATGGAATTCATTTTTACAAAGGTCCTGATGTTTTAGTACTTTGATAGGCCTAAATCATTAATTCTATTACAAAGTGAGCGTAAGACAACAGCTTAAACAATATATATACACATATGCGTTATTATAGTAGCAATAGTTATAATAATATATAATACCTAATTTTGAAACTGTTAGATCTTTAGTGGTTTCAAATAAGTTAAAATTGCTGCTTTTGGTATTCCAGAACCCCTATAGAAACTTAGTTACGCGTTGAAGTGGCGTGGCAGAGTACACTAGCCCTTAAAGCTGCAAATAAAACAGGTTTCAAAAGAGCTGCAAAATGATACCTTTAGCTACTACAAGAGACATATTTCTCTATTGTATTACTTATTTGGAACTAAAAGTGCCAAATAAGGGTACGATAGCACTTAGATTTAGGAGTTGCATATATGTGATTTAGAGACCTTATATACAACCAACACTTCTGTATAAGTGGAAATTAAAACCTGTATGTTACTTTAGGTAACAAAATCGGTTTTATGCTACCGTAGGAAACAAAGCAGAAACAAAAATCTTTCCTATGAAACTACGAGCGACAAGAAGTACTCATATACAAATATGAGTTGTGTTTGAAGCTAAAGGTTTTATCAAACACTGTAATACAACTAATTTGCAACTTAGAGCTATAATATAAGTTGCAAAATTCACTAGTGTGCTACTTGGGTGATGTATGTAGTAATATATTACAGTTAGTAGTTTTGATATAATCTTTATAAACATATATTTAAAACTTTTATGTATAATACCTACCTATTAATCTATAAGGTTGTACAAATTAAATTAATATAAATTATAATGCCACCGGAGACAGGAATCTAAGCAGCTGTAACACAGGGTTTCCTAGTACAGCTGCTTACGAGACGCTGTAACCTACCGCTTTTGTAATAATTATAATTATTTAAAATTAAGATAGAAATGTTTATGTAGGTTGATGTAATTTAATTTTTGTGAAATAAATGATTGATTGATTGATTACAAGTTCCGTTCTTCTAGTACTGGGTACCAAAACTCCACGAACAATATTTCGTATAGCCCGAAGTAATACTCCTGTTGTTCAGTTTTTCAACCACCTCCTATGAAGTCCTATGACAAGGTCCATCTTATCTTTCTATGACTACCTAATTCAATTAGTCTTTTTCAAATAGCAAGTCACTTATGACAGGTCCATAGAACGTAAAATATTACGTAAATACATCATGTGACGTCACACCAATAGATGAATATTTGTATTTATCAGTGAAAAAACATTAGGCAAACTTACAAGAAAAACTACTTAAATAAACGACAAAGGACGCAAGAAATAGAATAAATTAAGGTTATTAATTCGCGTTCACTTTTCAATTTAATAAAACGACTTGAGACGTTCAATGTTTGATTTTCAATAACATATCTTTTTTTTTGTATTTCTTAATTGTGATAATAGTTTGTAACAACTAAATATGTCTAACCAATAAGTAGTTTTTAAAAAAAATGCTGTATACACCTATTAAAGGTGATCATATCAGATCTTTGTATACCTACCAATGTAATAGTTTAAGTTTGTATTCAATATGTTCACTGTTGGTGTATCTAATTAAATAAATAAATAAAATATTAAATTCGTTCAATTGTTATGTTACGTGCTATTGCCAATCGTAACGTCATGATAAGAGGGCTGGGAAATCGACTATAGTTAAAATCGAAGAATATCGAAAACAAAACATATTAATCGACTTGATATAAGCAAGGGTTATCGTTAATTTGTACCCCTTGTACAAAAATTATAAAATATGTAGTGCGTATTCAATACAAAAATGTATGAAAAACTTAGTATCCTGAAACACAGTCTTAGACAAGTTCAGGAGTCTATATGGATCATCTGATACTGTACATTAACATATTTGTCACAAATAAATAAATGAATTGATTGACTGTACCGGCGGCCTTTCATAATAGTCCACTACTGAACAGGGCTACCCACGACGGGAGGCGCTAATTCAGACATTCAGTAGCAGTAGTCAGTACGACGCAAGCACAACCAATAACAATGGCGCGGGTTGCTTGTTAGAGCAATTTCGAGGAGCTTGCGCAAGTAGCGCCGCTCGACCGGAACAATGCCCACCACTGCGCTTTATTGATGGACTCGTTTTTGACCGACGAAGGTACTTAAGTCGACGCGTACTTTTTTTTTGTAACTACGCATAACTTTTTACGTAGTGGTCCGATTTCGATAATTCTTTTTTTATTCGAAAGAGTATACTTCCAAATTGGTCCCATTTAAATTTTATCGAATTGGGCTGAGCCATTTTTGATAAATCAACTGTAATGTGAAAATGCAACATCGATCCGCGCGAAATATTCGCGAATTCTGTTCACGGTTGAAGTCGGTCATGCATTTTTTTGCAAAAAATAATGATTGGACCAAATCAATGATTTAAAGGCTTATCTGGCTGAGCCAAATTTAAACTGGACTCGCATATTACAATAAAAAATATATGTAATTACATAAGTTCTTTTCCTCTTATTCTGTAAGACCACAAAAAAACACGAATTTCTGTGAAAATAATTCGCGATTTAGTCAAATGCTAAATACATCAAATTTTACATAGTCATGTAATCTCAAAGAGTTATCTTTGTGATAAGCATTTCAAAAATCTGAAGCGAACGCAGGATTTGAACCTGCCCCTTCGGATCACTAGCCCGACGCTCTAGGCTGAGGCCTCTGAGGCGGGCTGGCTCAGTTGGTTAGAGCGTCGGGCTAGTGATCCGAAGGGGCAGGTTCAAATCCTGCGTTCGCTTCAGATTTTTGAAATGCTTATCACAAAAATAACTCTTTGAGATAAAATCTAGTGTGGAAAGCACTCAAAATAAAATCATAATATAGTCATGTAATACCTACAATACTATCGAATTATTGCGATGAGTGTGGTCCTAGATTCAAAAGAATAAATGTATTAGTAAAATCGAGTGATCTTATATCCCTACGACCGTCTGATTCGTTTTAAAAGTAAGAGTGCGGGAGTATCCGCGTGTTATCAAGCTATCGAGGCGCGATTACTGCGCGTGACTCATCCGCCTTATCTAATCAAAGGTTCCATTGGAGCATGCCGAGCGCGAACTGGCGGAACCTGCTTCCTGCCGACGAAATGTCTCCATTACCTCTGTTACTATAATTAAAAGAAAAATAAAAACCCTTATTACGTCGTAATTCTGATACTTTAGATCAGAGACGAATTTAACGGCATCTGAAAATATTTTAAACGGCAAGTCACCACACCTGTTATCTAACCAAGTCATTTCTAAATCAACCATTAAACTCAGGGGCCTTATTGTGTAAGCGCTCTGACGTTCTGCTTCGCTTTTCCTTCCGCTCGCTCTCGTGGCGTCAGTATCTGGCGCGAGCACGAGAAAAGGCGAAGCCGAACATCTGAGCGCTTACACAATATTATAAAGCCCCTGCTGGTTTATTATTTGTACCGATTTCCAAAAAGGAGGAGGTACTATGTAATCTGTATGTTTTTTGTAAACGTTCATCTATATTTACGCCAATTGTGTGAGATTTAAAAAATATTTTTTAGTTTGAAAGCGTATACTTCCAAGATGGTCCCATTTAATTTTCATCGAAATCGGCTGAGCCGTTTTTGATAAATCATCAATAATGTACATCGATTTGTGCAAACTAATGTTGTTTTTAAACTTTCGCGATTTGAACACATTAATTATTATATACTACGGGACTAATCGCGCACTAAAATTATGAGATAAATAAATAAATATATATAAATGAGGAAGTATTTATTTATCTCATAATTTTAGTGCGCGATTAGTCCCGTAGTATATAATAATTATCTCGTGCAAACTATTCCGAATTCTGTACACGGTGGAAGTTGGTGTTGCGATTTTTTGCGAATAATGATTAATATATTGGAGTTTTTGCCATTATTCCAAGAGTAGTTTTTATGTAACTTTAGTAACTACTACTGAGGAAAAAAACAAGCTTATTATTTTACTTACTCTTACTCAAAAACATTACATACTATAATTTGTTTGTCTTTACTCATAAGTTGCGAAGAAAGCCCTGAACTTTTAACCTTATGGACTAGGGGATAAGGTTTCAGTCAGTACAGCAGTGTCCAGTCATGACCTAGAGTCGTGTCGGTGGGAAAGCCCAGTCCCACCGACACGACTCTAGGTCGGGGGTGAACCAACGGTTATTTAGATAACTTACCATTTATTTATATCGTACCTATAATTAAATGACGCGAATTTCCCGTTTTGCTCCCAACGACTATTTATCAATTGTATAATTATCATTTTTGTGTTGTTCATACATCATTATGTACACAGTTTTATAATAGTTCGGTGTCAATGGATTTATTATTTTGTGTTAATGTTTTCAGTTAAATAAATAAATGTGTTATCAAGTATTTACATTTCAAAGATGTACATAATTTGAATTGTTTTCTATAAAGTTACTGAATTTGTGTGCTTTAGAAATAGTGATCCAACATAATTTGGTTAAATTAAAAAAAAAAACAAAATAACCGATAACTACTTACACATACCGGTAATATGAGACTTTGTATTTAAGAAGATCTTGCAAAATGGGACCAGACTATGTACAGTAGCTCAAAAATCCATTCTTCTTCTTCTTCGTGTCGATGGTTCTAAGTTGATAGGTCTAGACTGTGATGATCTATCTAGATAAGCTTAGCCCAGTGGTTAGCGACTGCTACTCCAGGAGGGGTGGCCTCCACTAGGTCGCTCAGTGTGCAGGTGTTTGGGTACTGAGGACAGGACAATAGGTGTTGCAATGTCTGCACAGCTCCACAATCACACTCCACTGAGATCATGTCAGAGAAACCCCATTTGGCCATATTAAAAATCCATTAAAATTTAGTAAATAAATGCGCAGAGTAAAACAACGGCATTGAATTTAAATGGACTTTCATATTTTCTCCTTTGATTTTTGTTCAAGGTCGCCATCACGCCGCCATATTTTACAAGCAATGTCAGAAGATAATGAGATCTGATAATGTGAAATTCTTTTAATGGTGATTTTTAATAAAGAAAATGATAGAAAGATCATTTTCCAAAACAAATAATGTAATACTGTACCAAGTCATGGCCCGAGCTTGATATATTTTTGCATTATCTCTTTTTATTAAATTCGCTGTTTCAGGCTTCTATTAAAAGAGAACTTTTAAAAGTGAAGAGTAAAAAATCCCGACTCCGCTAAAAATGAAGCAAACACGAACAAAGTTAAATTATAAAATTCACAAGTTCAAAACAAAAAAAAAGTATTTTTATAGGGCTTCGTACCCAAAGGGTAAAAATGGGATCCTATTACTAAGGCTTCGCCGTTCGTCTGTCTCTTTGTTACCAAGTTGTATCTCATGAACGGCGATAGCTAGAACGTTGAAATTTTCACAGATGACATATTTCTGTTGCCGCTATAACAACAAATACTAAAAACAGGAAAAAAAATTAAGAGAACATACAACAAACCTGATTTTTAGCCGTTTTTCGATCGATATCAATAACGGTGACAGGAAGATGCTTGAAATATTTCCAAAATATTAAGTTGTATATTCCATTCAAAAATTAATAGTTAAATTAATTTAAAATATATTAAGGGGGGCTTCCATACGGTACGCAACACGCAACCCTTCGTGCGCGAGTCCGACTCGCGCTTGGCCGATTATTTTTATTTAATTTGTTAAAAACTCAGACTCGGAACCTTCTTGGTGATGGTGTACATTTTTTTAAATTGCTTTGCGCGCGCCATTTTCTTTTCACATCCTTAAAACCTTAGGTTAATATATATATATATATATATAGAATACATCGCTTGCTCGGTCATCAAAATTGAGCACGCGGTTATAAAGCAACTTTGCACTCTTGTATAACAAATAACTATTGCCATTGACTGTTTAATTACTCATCATGAGTACGCGAAAACTGATCTTGCGATAATATTATGTGCGTTTCACATTTCTATTCTAACACGAAAAGTACAGGCAGCGGCACGTAAGTGTAGCGCTGAGGGTGCTGTGGAGGGGATGGCTGCGCATGGTGACTGCAATACGTAGTATTATTATATCATCTTTGGCAATACTAAACCCATGCGCAGCCATCCCATCCACACTTTGCTCAGCGCTACACTTATATGCCGCGACTTGTATTCGTAATCGTATAGCTGTGCTTAAGAGATAATAATTTTAAATGTAAGTTAATAATAATAACTTGGGTTGGTAGGTACTTGCTATTATCAAAATCAGTTTTGTAAACCTACAGCTGTAAATGGGGCAGTAAGTTGAGGAAAATTCATTTAACGTACTTATCGCCTTCTACAAAATAATAATAATTGTTTTGTAATTTTGTTATAAGCTTAAATTTTTAACTAATGCTGCCAATTTCATAATTTCTTTTTTTATTAATCGGAAATTATTATTATTCTATGTATACAGTTTTTTTATTTGGAATGAGGTATAGGTACAGGTGTTGCTTTGATACTGAAGTAGCAATAAACAATTGAAGTGATCGCTTATCGCGCCGCGTCTTCAGTACTGAGAATAAGTATTCAATGTCAGACGTCATCTGGTCGGGTAGTAAATTCCTACTGTCGATAAGCCCCGCGAAACCGCGTCACATGCAACTTGCAATTCTTACATAAATTATGGTAGGTACTTGCTTTTTCTTGAAACCGTTTTTTCGTTTTGCCCTATATTTTTATTTATAAATATTTTACAGCTAGTCTGTCATATTTCATTGCCGCCAGCTGTTTCGTTCCTCACATTTACGCGAAAATCTTCACCTGTACTCGTACATGCTTGTTATAAATAGATCGATTTTATTTTTCCATATGTTGTGTCCTTGCTGTTGATTGCTCATTGGATATTTGTACTCTGCTGCAATATAATGAACCGCAATAATATTATGTTTGCTGTTTTATTTTATTCCTTTGAAATATATGGTTGTATCATTTCTATTTCAAAAGCTTCCACCTGACTGACACTCACATAACAGCTGCGGGAGGATTGGGTTTTGCGCAGCTTGTAGTCAACTTCACAGCCGCCAAGGAGTTTGATTCGACCTATACTTCCTCCAAATGTAATGCTTTACGGGCACACAAACGATCAGTGTCATCAGAGTGATACTCGACATTATATTACGTCTGCCTCTAACCTAGATCATTACATCGAACGGAAACCCACCACATGAGATGAACATCTAATTGAAGTCTATTATTGATATAGATCAATAATAGATTTAAATTAGACTGCGATAGCTACTATTAGCTACAAAAAAGCTATCGCAGTCCATTGATCGGCGAAACTATTAAAAAGTATTATATTTGTATAGCCAATTTCAAGCAAATGGAGTGGACTTGTCCTCGATAACGATTTTGGTAACATACTGAACTGGTTATAATAATAATTATGAAAGGTATTAAAAATCAAAACCAGTTTATATACAGATCGCTAGGAAACGATCTCTACGATAATTTTCAATGGGTAATAGCGAATGTCATTTTATTACGAAGATGTCCATCCGTTATTTTTTTTTTTTTGCCTGCTGGATGTTTTTTTCCTTTTTTAATGTATTTTTAGGTTCTAAAGCTCAGTTCACTAGGAACTTAAGATAATATCATGTATCGGACTTTCAGAGCGATCTTGCGGTGTCAGTGCGCCTTGTACTCTATGCGAATTTACGGTATAATACATACGGCTATGAAAGCTGGGACATTATTCCTAGTTTCATTTTGGTGATATCCTACCTAATCTAGATTTGGCTGCATGACCCAACCACGAATAGTTTGAAAAGTGCATGGTAGTGAACTAGCACCAGTTAGCTCAATATCCAGCAGCGAAACACCTTCCGCAATAGAGGTGTGCCGGTTATGCCAGCGACCCAAAGCTTTGCTCCGATGCTCGGCTGGTTTGGATGGCCTGACCCAGGCGGGAATGGACAAAACAGAGGATTGTTTTGTTCACTCACATTTAGAAATATAATTAGCACCAGTTATTGTGAGGTTACAAGTTAGAATAGAGATGAATGATGTGTGTTACGTTGGATTGCAGGGGTACGCAGCGCTGTACGACCCGTTCGAGCAGTTCTACTCGCGCTACGTGTACCGGCGCGTGCGGCACTGCTTCAACCGGCCCATCGCGTCCGCGCCCGGCGCCGAGCTCGTGCTCAAGGAGCGCGAGACGCACGACTGCAACTGGAGCTTCAGGTACCGCCACACGATCGCCTCACGCCCGTCACACGCTCGCCACACTACTTCAACCAGTGCGGCGTAGGCTCAAGTCAAAGCAGCATTGGACGTCATCCAATCAAAAGCATCGTCGGTTAGGACCTGTACATTCACCTCTGATCATGTGGTCGGTCAGATAGACGAGAAGTAAGCAGCACGAGTATGGAAATAGGTCACCGTAGCAACCACTGCTGCTTGTTTGGTAGTAACCCACTTACGTAGGTACTGCTGTAACATAGTCTAATAGTCTGCTGCTGAGGTATACCTTCTAAAGCCGGGGTACACATTGACTATGTTGGCTAGAAATATAAACGTAGCCTTGGTTCCAACACTCCAATGTGTGGATCGATCTTGGACGCAAGCCGAACACTTATTAATCATTGCCCCTTATTCAATCGTAGCCAAGCTTGGACGCATGTCACTGTCCAATGTGTGGCCTCGGCATAAGAAAGATCGTGCAATATTCACGAAGTTGGTCTATTTGTGTATTGGCGTATTTGGGTACGCTGCAAATATGTCACAAATGAAACCCGCCCCAATAACCCAATAAGTCTTTCGTCAGGCAAGTCATAGAAAATATGTTATAGGCTCTGCTAATTTTATTATAATTTCTTTGCTTTTGTAATATTAATAAGTATTCAAATATGTACTTTGGTAAGGAAATGTTATTGAGTAAATCCAAGTCAATATGTACCTACAAATGTATCTTGCCTCAAGTGAAGATGAGGCGTGTCGAGCGCACTGCTAACTCGAATGTAATGTTTCAGATTAATGGAAGACGTAAGGTATTCACTTGAACGACGTTTAGTGTTGTGCTGTAAATAAACCATTCAGGGTATTTTTATTTTCAACTTATTTATTTTGTGTTTATTTTAGTTTTCAATCGAATAAAGAGCGTTTAACAGTAGCTTCAATCCGTCTAACCACAAAAGTTTTATGCACGCTTTAGACAATGTTTAACAGTCCAAGTTGCACGGTTAAACAGTGTTTTAAACATGATTCAATGTTTTGTGGTAAGGCGGAATAAGTTTAGATGTTTATTGTCTACTTGACTAACGCCGTTGATATATTTGCACCTATGTAGGTATTTATTTTTAGTATAGGCTTGTATTTCATTTATTTAATTTGAATTTAATTTGTTTTTCATAGAATTTAAAGAAGGCTATTTACGATTGGTAAAGTAATTTACTTTTGAATTTTATCATGGTGTATTTGTTTATGGGAGATTTTAGTGAGCACCAAAAAATATTTAAGATCCTGAATCTACCTGAAGAAACTAAACACTCTAAACATTTCTCTGCCAAAAAAAAATGTTCAAAATTATATTTGGTTGACAATACGCCTACTTTTTAGCGGTTTACCGAGGTAGTAATAGTGCATTAATTGTTCGTTAACATTTTAGTGATCATTTACTATTATTGGTAGTAAAAGTTACTTTTAGAGGTTAAATTTCGCTATATCTGGTAATAAGTTTAATCCTTGTTTATTTATTTATCATAAACTATGAGATATGGTATTGTGGTATACTTATACGAATATGTAAAAGATTTATTTTGATTTATAAGCGACGTTAGTCGGTGATAATAGTGAGAGAAATATCTCTCCACTCTGTCTGGCACGCGACTCGGCTAAATACTTACAATATATGAGGAATGTTACTGACATTGGAACACCGCTTATACATGTTATCTATACGAGCTTTTCTTTAAACAACAGACTTGCGCACGCGGCGGCCTTTACATGTGTGTGTACCAATCATCGTTCGACGAGGCGCACACTAGCGCAATGTGTATATGTATACACGAATACTGCATGTAAACGTCGCGGTGACCTCGTGGTTAGCAACAGCTATACTTGTTATTATGACCAAGTTGTACTATAGGGCCTACCCTACTCTGAAATCGTTATAAAGAAATCAACGATTTCGTACATTTCAAAGGGAGTTGTGACCTTTTTTATGGGATAGTTTAATTATTTTATGATTTTTCATTTTAGTTACATAATTAATGTTTGAAGGGTTAGTTCCATAGTAAAAAAGTATGCCCGTTGTTTAGAGGAACATCTCGTATAAGCTTCACACAGAAGTGTTTGCGGTGACGGTGTTTTTGGAAGCCCTCGGTCGCGACCGCAGTTGTCTCGCTCGAGTATTTCCACATTCAATTAGTCTTTTATTTTGACAATTTTGTAAGACTCACATTTTGTATGTGTAATGAACATTTTTTGTAATGATTATGAATTAATAAAATAATAGAAAAAAAAAAAAAAAAAAAAAAAAGATAAATGGTTATTTTATGTAACAAGTCATTTTATGATTAGTCTTTTGAAATTTAAAGAAAACTTATATTTTAATATAACTTTCCGTAAAAAACTACTTTTTTCCTTATAATTACACAGTCATACTAAAGTATACTTTGTAACTATAAGGTAAAATAAAAATAGATTTGTATGGAAACTTATGTATATTACGATCTGTTCATTTACCACAAACAAAAATGATTCAAAGTATCATTTTTTTTTGATATGGTCAATTGTACTTTTTCGTAGGATTTTACAAATTCGCGAGGAAGGTAGCTGCGGTGCGACGGTTTCAAAAACTCGAACTGCATTATCGATAACATCGGCGAGAGGAAGCTAAAGATTATTGTGTGATTGCACAGCCACGCTCATCGCCAGCGCTTTTGTACTACTGCTTCCATTTGGGCTGTTCGATTGGCCAACAACTATAACCGGTCGAAACCACGGTTTGGCTCAAAACTTGAGCGTAAAATATCGTTGACAGTTTAGTAAAAAAATATGCTCGTAAGCTGTGTCCTGGCTGGCTCTCAGCGTGCCTGCAATCACACACTTTTGAAATGATAGTGACAGTAACATAGTCCATCGTGACGTATACGCAGCGCAACCCCGCCGATGCGATAGTGCAGTTCAAGCGCAAAGAAAGCGTCGGCATATAGTGACGTGTATTTGGATGTAGGTTCACAGGCGTGGAGAGGCTGTGCATAAACCTGGGCTCGTACAACTACCTGGGGTTCGCGGAGTGCGGGGACTGCGAGAACTCGCGCGCCGTGCGGGCCGCGGTCCGCCAGTACGGGCTGGTCACGTGCTCGCCGCGCGCCGAGCTCGGCTCCACGCCGCTGCACCAGGAGCTGGAGCAGACCATCGCGGACTTCCTCGGCGTTGAGGTGAGGCGCCACTACTGTGTATACGCTATACCAGCGGTTCTCAAACTTTTTTGGTGACGGAACCCTTTTGGAAAGCAAAATGTTCGACGGAGACCTAAAATTAACAAAACAAAATGTTTGTACTCGTTTCTTCGGTAAAATGTCTCAAAAGAAGCCCCCAATTAAGTGCAGCCCAGTAATATTGGCCAGATTCTTCAAATGTCATCTTGAAACCTTTCTGAGTCGCTGAAATTTATTTTTATTTTTTCTCATTAATTCAGTATTCTCGTGGAACCCCTACAGAGGCTTTGCGGAACCCTAGGGGTCCGCGGAACACACTTTGAGAATGGCTGCGCTGTACTGTATATAATCAAGCGGGCTGCGGTGTGCTAGTATCTCCCGTCGCTCGTCGAATGTGGCACTATGCCGTTAAATCAAGGCTAGAACTAGAACAGATCATTGCTAATTTTTCGGGGTTGAGGTGAACGGACGCTTTAAGATCCTGATGGGGTTCGCGGAATCTGCGGAGGCTCTTCATCACTTGGGATTTTTACTCTTATATATCTAGTAGCTTTAGCAGCACAAAATTTTACTCTACTTTATACTCAAGCACAGAAGTTGAAACAAAAACACACATTAAAAGCTCCGAAGATGTTCCAGCTTTATTGATTCATGAGGTAGAGCGTGGAATTAGTCGTCTCAAGAAAAACCTCTGGCGCCACAACTGACGAATTTATTTAACAAAATAATAGAAACAAAAAGAGTTTCTCGCAGACTGGCATTATTCTTTTATAACGCTTTTGTATAAAAAAGGTAATCCAAATATGATTGTTAACTACAGGCCCATAAGTTTACTCCCAACGCTGTACAAATTATTTTCATCGATAATTCTATTTAGAGTGACTAAAGCCTTGGACGAACAACAGCCTCGGGAACAAGCCGGTTTTAGAAAAGGCTATTCAACTATTGATCATATATTTACTTTGACTCAATGTATAGAGCGATGTAACGAGTACCGAAAAGTAAGCTTTCGTTGATTATATTGAAGCCTTTGACTCTATATTGCATAAACATCTCTGGGAAAGCTTGACAGAGCAAGGCGTACACGCAAAATATGTAGCATTACTTCGAGGCCTATATAACCTATTAATAGGGGGGTAAAGCAAGGTGATCCCATTTCCTCAAAAGCGTTCACATCCATTCTAGAGTCGACGTTTAGAAAACTCGATTGGTCGGAATATGGACTCAATATCAATGAGAGTCCCTTTCAGACCTCCGCTTTGCCGATGATGTGGTTATTCTGGTAGAAACTTACAATGATCTACAGCATATGATTAGCACTTTGAATTCAGAGAGTAAGAAAATAGGTCTCCGAAATCCAGTATCCAAAACAAAAGTTATGACAAATGGAAGTTCAAAACCAATAAAATTGGATGACTGTAGCATAGAGTATGTCAACGAGTACATATACCTGGGACAAACTATTTCCTTCCAAGACTCTACCGCCAACGAAATAGACAGAAGGATAGCGGCATCATGGCGGAAATACTGGTCCCACAAAGATGTATTCAAGAGTAAAATTCCTGTGCATCTAAAGAAAAAGCTTATGGACAACACAATTTTACCAACACTACTCTACGGTTGTCAAACATGGGCACTAACTAAAAGGATAGTTTACAAAATAGCGACATTTCAAAGAGCAACAGAGCGTTCCATGCTGGGGCTCACATTAAAAGATACAGTTAGAAATGTAGATATAAGGCAAGAGACCAAAATTATGGATGCAATAAAAATGCTCTGCAAACTGAAATGGAAGTGGGCGGGACACCTCGCACGAGCTACAGACAACAGATGGAGCGCACGCATCGTCCACTGGTATCCTAGAGAGAGCGCGCGCCCAGTCGGCCGCCCCAGGAGAAGATGGTCCGATGACGTCGTCGAAGCGGCGGGCTCGACTTGGACTCGACTTGCCCAAGATCGATATTCATGGCACCGCATGGAGGAGGCCTTGTACCAAATTTGAGTGCCCAAATAGAATATTAAAATTCTAAGGCTATTATTAATTTGTAATTATTTAATTTTTATATCTAGTAGCTCTGTTATCGTGGACTTGAAGCAAATTTCAAATCAGCTTATAAACCCTACGCTTATATTAGAATCCACGTCTCTGTGTGTCGTCGGTCCCGACACAAGGAATCCTAGCTGAGATAATCTTATTTCCTGCTGAGGTGCCATCTCCTACCGGAGACATGTTTCCAGGTCGATATGAGTCGAGTGATGAGCGTGGTATGTTCTGCAGGCGGCGATAGTGGTGGGCATGGGGTTCGCGACCAACGTGCTGTCTCTGCCGGGCATGCTGGGGCCCGGCGTGCTCGCGCTCAGCGACGAGAACAACCACGCCTCGCTCATCCTGGGGCTGCGGCTGTCGCGCGCCACCGTGCGCGTGTTCCGCCACAACGACGTGCGGCACGTCGAGCAGCTCGCCACGCGCGCCGTCGCCGAGGGCAAGTGGAAAAAGATCGTCATTGTAAGTACCGCTGGAACCGGCCTGGCTTTGTCGTAAGAACGAACTTCTAGTTGACGCTTCTGACTGAGATGTGAATCTCTAAGCGTAATTCGTCGTGGTACGTTGCGAAACTGAAGCTAAGGACTAGTGACAACAACACTTTTAACCGACGATTTTGCTTCGTCGGCGATTTTTAATTGGGTAGTATCGCCCTCAAAAAGGAAGGGTAATTTTCTATCAGCCGATTTCGATAATATTTGGAAAGATTGATTGGTATCTAAATCCTAACAAGATTTGCGATGATGAACCAAATCGGTCAAGAGCGAGTCGAGATAGAGTTATGAAGGTTGGGTTAAAGAGACGTGTCGCGAGTCGTTGTATTGTGCGTGTGCGCAGGTGGTGGAGGGGGTGTACAGCATGGAGGGGTCGATCTGCGCGCTGCGCGGGCTGCTGGCGCTTCGGCGGCGGCTGGGGCTGCACCTGTACCTGGACGAGGCGCACTCCATCGGCGCACTCGGGCCGCGCGGCCGCGGCGTCACCGACTACCACGGGGCGGACCCCGCCGAGGTCGACGTGCTCATGGGCACCTTCACCAAGAGCTTCGGCGCCGCGGGCGGGTACATCGCCGGTGAGTGCGCACCTTCCATTCTGCAAGACGCGACCCGAGTCCTGTTCTTGTCAGTCGGCCACACCTGCCACGTGACTCGAGCTATCATAAAACGGGAGAGTTTGTCGAACGATGAAATCGACACGAAACAACCGTTCAAACACTTTCACTGCTGAGGTACTTTTGTAAGGTGCCTGCAAATTCTAAAACGCCCACGCCAGGCGCGGGCAGACGCCTCCGCGTTCAGACCGCGTTGGCGTCTCTACGCGAGTACTAAATAACACGCAGGGAGTGATAACGCGCCAGGCGCGTGTAGCCGCACTGGCCCTTGTACCGCCAGACGACTTTTTTTAGACTTCTCACGCGCGGCGCGCTTTCGCTCCTGGCTCCCCCTACAACCCACCTATGCCTATGACTTAATTTGATGAGCTTTTTAACTGTATTTTTGGAAAAGAAAAAAAAACTTTTTCATGAAAAAAAAATAGAATTATTTTTTTTAGTTTTCACATAGTTAGACCATTTTGTTGTTGTTTTATTTTTTGTCCAAAAATAGCTAATATTGTATAGAATATCCTTGCTAAGTTTTATAATGGGCGTAAAACTGGATTAGGAGCTAGACTGGAAATTCTGACGAAATGTGGTGTCCGTCGTCCATCAGTATAGGGTGGTGTTGACGTAAATGTTGATGTAAAATGCAATTTACGTCAACACCACCCTATACTGATGGATGACGGTAGTACCACATTTCGGTAGTATTTCCAGCCTATGTCCTAATCCAGTTTCACGCCCATTAAAAAAAACTTAGCAAGGATATTCTATACAATGTTAGCTATTTTTGGACAAAAAATAAAAAAAAATCAAAATGGTCTAACTTTGTGAAAATTAAAAAAAAAAACAAATTTCATGAAAAAAAAAATTTGACAGCATGTTGTATTTGATAGAGTAGCATAAAACTATGTAATTTACTACAATTTAGTGTTTTTTTTTTTAAATCGTTTCCCACGCCTCGCGCGTTTGTACGCTTTGGCGTTACTTCTGATACAACACACACGTATGTGTTTTCTCGCACCGTCCTATGGAATTCGATGCAACACGCCTGGCGCGTGTAGCCGCACTTTGGTGTGAGAATCGAAAACACAGACGTGTGTGTTTTCCGCAGTGAAAGTGTTACCACTTTGTGCCGATCGCCACTGATCGAATAGTTCTTTCAGATTTAGTCGGTAGTCGGTACATTTGGTTCCACCGCCGGCGCGGCTTCGCCGAGCGTGCTGGCTTGCTGCCGATCGGCTTGGCGCAAATCGATCTGCTTTTTTTTCTCCAAACATTTAATCAATGTTTCTCCCGACAGTTTCGATCTATGGCGAACCGTACAAGGCGTAGGCTAGAGCTTGATCCAAACCAAGCCTAAATCTCGCTCGAGTAAATGTGTGTTGTTCCGCAGGGTCGCGGCAGCTGATCGACTGCATCCGCGCGGGCGGGCACGCGCACACGTACGCGCACGCCATGGCGCCCGCCGTGGCCGCGCAGGTGCTGGCCGCCACGCGCGCCATCGACTCCCCCGCCGGCCGCGCGCGCGTGCGCCGCCTCAGGGAGAACACGCACTACTTCCGAAAAAGGTGAAACTCACCCGCTAGCGTGTGAACACGTCACATGTATCACTTATGTGTGTGCGTCTGCGTTCGGCTTGATTCAGTTGTTGGTTCGGCAATGTTTTCATGTGACGTTATGATGTTAAACTATCAACCGTAAACCGACTTTACAGGAAACTTAATTTGTTTTATGAAAATTTCTAGTTTGACAAGTTGTCGTATGTGCCAGGTTGGCTGCGATGGGCGTGATCACGTTCGGGCACGCGGACTCGCCCGTGGTGCCGATGCTGGTGTACTCGTTCAGCAAGATGGCGGCTACGGTGGAGCGGCTCACGGCGCGCTCGCTCGCCGTCGTCGGCGTGGGCTTCCCCGCCACGCCGCTCTCCATGGCGCGCATACGGTACGTACACCGGGGAACACAAGATGGCGGCCACGGTGGAGCGGCTCACGGCGCGCTCGCTCGCCGTCGTCGGCGTGGGCTTCCCCGCCACGCCGCTCTCCATGGCGCGCATACGGTACGTACACCGGGGAACACAAGATGGCGGCCACGGTGGAGCGGCTCACGGCGCGCTCGCTCGCCGTCGTCGGCGTGGGCTTCCCCGCCACGCCGCTCTCCATGGCGCGCATACGGTACGTACACCGGGGAACACAAGATGGCGGCCACGGTGGAGCGGCTCACGGCGCGCTCGCTCGCCGTCGTCGGCGTGGGCTTCCCCGCCACGCCGCTCTCCATGGCGCGCATACGGTACGTACACCGGGGAACACAAGATGGCGGCCACGGTGGAGCGGCTCACGGCGCGCTCGCTCGCCGTCGTCGGCGTGGGCTTCCCCGCCACGCCGCTCTCCATGGCGCGCATACGGTACGTACACCGGGGAACACAAGATGGCGGCCACGGTGGAGCGGCTCACGGCGCGCTCGCTCGCCGTCGTCGGCGTAGGCTTCCCCGCCACGCCGCTCTCCATGGCACGCATACGGTACGTACACCGGGAACACAAGATGGCGGCCACGGTGGAGCGGCTCACGGCGCGCTCGCTCGCCGTCGTCGGCGTGGGCTTCCCCGCCACGCCGCTCTCCATGGCGCGCATACGGTATGTACACCGGGGAACACAAGATGGCGGCCACGGTGGAGCGGCTCACGGCGTGCTCGCTCGCCGTCGTCGGCGTGGGCTTTCCCGCCACGCCGCTCTCCATGGCGCGCATACGGTATGTACACCGGGGAACAGAAGATGGCGGCCACGGTGGAGCGGCTCACGGCGTGCTCGCTCGCCGTCGTCGGCGTGGGCTTCCCCGCCACGCCGCTCTCCATGGCGCGCATACGGTATGTACACCGGGGAACACAAGATGGCGGCCACGGTGGAGCGGCTCACGACGTGCTCGCTCGCCGTCGTCGGCGTGGGCTTCCCCGCCACGCCGCTCTCCATGGCGCGCATACGGTATGTACACCGGGGAACACAAGATGGCGGCCACGGTGGAGCGGCTCACGGCGTGCTCGCTCGCCGTCGTCGGCGTGGGCTTCCCCGCCACGCCGCTCTCCATGGCGCGCATACGGTATGTACACCGGGGAACACAAGATGGCGGCCACGGTGGAGCGGCTCACGGCGTGCTCGCTCGCCGTCGTCGGCGTGGGCTTCCCCGCCACGCCGCTCTCCATGGCGCGCATACGGTATGTACACCGGGGAACACAAGATGGCGGCCACGGTGGAGCGGCTCACGGCACGTATACGGTACAGTGTACGAGAGGGCTGCTACCATGTTCGCTGGCCACCGACCATCGACAAGATGGCGGCTGACAGCTCGCCTGTGATTACGTCTAACTTCTATTTTTATTTTCATGGAAAACAAGCGGCTTTGCAACAAACAGAGTAAAATCTGGTTAAATGGAAATACGTAAGCCAAACAGATCTCGCTTATAGAATACAAAGTGCCCAATACGGAATATGTAAACAAGTAATAAGCCCAGTTCTAGAGGCGCCATCGTAATTTTAATAGCAATTTAGAGTAGCCCTGTTTCTTTTTCACTAAATATATGCATTTGATAGAGAGAACACTATTTTACGTTGCTATATAATTTAAGATGGCTCTTTTAAAATTATGACTATTGTGGACTTACTAAGCTATCTATACACAATATAGTATTTTTAAACTTCAAAATTGACAACAATTTTTGTCGGAAAATATTATGCGATCAGAGACATACATCCCCTCACCGTAGTGATGACAGCGCGCTCGCAGCTTGAGTCCGCGGACTCGCCCGTCACGCCGGAGCGAGACGCTATGCCCCTTCTCGCGGTCAGTAAGTCCACGATTGCGTGGTTCCAGGTTCTGCCTGTCGGCGTCGCACACGCGCGAGCAGCTGGACCGCTGCCTCGCCGCCATCGAGGCGGTGGTGGACGAGGTGGGGCTGCGCTACTCGCGGCGGCCGCGCGCCGCCTAGCCCCCGCCGCCCCTCACTCCACCTCGCCGAGCCTCATGTGCACATTGTAAGATATTAAGTTACGCACGCTAATTTAATAAATAGAGATTATTGTTAATGACATTTGGGAGTTTTATTGTACGAGAACGATGCACGCGCACAATTCGTATGGCTAATACTGAACCAATCTTTTTAGCCACTATTTTTACCCAAAGTGTAAAAACGGAATTACCGTGGTAATCCCGTTGTCCATCCGTATTTTTTTTATTTCGTGTAAGTTTGTCTGTCATCTGGCTGTACCTCATGAACCGCGATAGCTTCACAGTTTGAATTTTCAGAGATAATGTAAGTATTTCTATTGTCGCTATATCATGAAATAAGAAAAACAGAATAAAATAAATATTAAAAGGGACAAACTTGATTTTTTGCCGTTTTTTGCTCGATATTAATTACGCCTGAAATGGGGCACCACAACGGGAGTTCCCATACGGAACGGAATCCGACTCGCACTTGACCGATTTTTAAGATCACAAACAGTATTCATGCTACATATTTTCATTTTAAATTAAGAATAAGAAGAAAAGCTATGCATAAAATTTTAACAGTGAACATAACTTAGTCAAATATTATACTATGTAAAAAATCTACTAATACTATATGGATCTCAAAACATAGACTTGACAAATTGAATCTAAAGGCGTTGATGTCCTTTTTGTTCGACTTTAATTAAACATTGATATATTTTAGTTCATTGAGACTCATTGCAACTGTATTTCCGTGTGAGATAATTATATATTTCCAAATAATTTTATCAATTCAGATAAACTTCGACCTGACACCACAGTTAATTGAAACTTGACGCGTGATAATTGACCCCGGCCGTCCATGACGTCCGTACTACAACAAATATAAGAAGCAATAATCATAATCGTTTTATTAATTATCAGTAATAAATCACTTAAAGTATGCACTGTGGCCGATGACTATGAGGACGATGTGGACAGGGACAACAGAGGCAGCAAAAGACCTGAGAGAGAAGCTATCGCACCGAATAGAAGATCTGGTAAAATCCAGAGTGCGAACCATGGCTTCATCCCTTGGGAAAGAGAGCTTTAGCCGCCTTCTTGTGGACGAAGTTCTAATGAACCACTTCGGAGCCATAATAATGGCTGCCCGGCTGTCTGGTGCTAGCGAACTTGTCCTCATTCGGGACGTCAATCAACTGCCTTATATCGACAGAGAAAATCTCTTCGAGATGAGGTACCATCGCCCGACCCTGGTTGCAAACATTACCCAAGAGTTGCTCTGCACACATAGGAACCCAATGGATGTCGCGTATGCGTTAAGGGAAATATACTCTGGTATATATACCTCAGCTCCCCGTATTAGGTCTCTTGAGCAGAAAAGGTTCAAGGGGGCTCAAATATCCAAAACCCTCCCCAACACCCTTTTCTTAGTGCATACACAGGAAGAACAGGAGATCCTCATCAGCTAGGGTTATGGAGAGGGCGCAAGATCACGTACCCTTACCATCCACGAAGCTCAGGGAGTAACGTACGAGTCGGTAATCGCCATCAAAACTAAGCCTGGAATGAAGCTACACGAGAGCGTCTCACACGCTGTCGTTGCATTGTCTCGGCACACTGGAACTTTCATCTACTACGCCGACGACATCGAAGATGATGCCATCAGCCGATTCGTGCGGCGTGCATCTTCCGCGTCATTGAGGGCCATTAAGGAGTACAACCTGCAGATGGCCATCAGGGATCGGAACTAGGCAGTAATGGAGGCTCTGGGCCGGGAGGAGGCAACAGAGTTGTTATAGAAGGACATGGGAGCGATCACAAGCAGAGTTGAAACCACCGAGTAACACACGGAGTCGTAGCCTCGGACTCTGCGGATGATCGCTTTCACAAAATTAATCATTACAAATGTGTTTATCTAGAATTTATCATTGCGTGCATGCCCTGAACATTCATTCTCGCCATCGATGGCTCCTTCTTGCGGCGGCGTCGTGTGTCGGGTCGTTCTCTTCTCTCAAATATGGTCGAGGAGAGCGATGGCTGGCACATGCGTCATACTCGTGATCGGGTGCTGCATGCGGGTCAACAAATGCACTACTAACTAAGCTTAGGCTAAAAAATAAACTAACCCATCTCTATTGAACTAACTCTTTTTGTACAGTAAAATCAAATAATTGTACATTTTAGTTAGCAAAAGGCACAGATCTTGGAGTCTGTTGTTTGTAATATTACAATAAAAAAAAAATAAACAAAAAAAAATTTGCACTTAGAATCAAATTCATTGTAAATTGCATGCCAAAATGTGGAATATAGAGATACTACAATGTAACTATTATTTCCATGAGTACTACGGGTATATACATAATTACTCGTACATATACAATATGATATACAGGGTTACTGGTTATTGAACCTATTCCTTCGGGTTATAGAGGGGGTTATTATCAACAAATTTTACCCCATGCAAAAGTTAATCATTTTTGAGAAAAAATGAATTAAAGTTAGGTCAAAATGAATCAAAGGTTAGCCATTTATCGATGCAAGGTGACAAAAACAAGTTTGATGTTTTTTACACAATCATTTTTTTTTACTTAGCAGAGACATCAGGCTATCATTATGAGTAAAAAACTGGACTCGGTGCCCACATTAGATAATTATCACATGAAAACATAAAAAAAAATATATAATTGTTAATTAATATTTTTGATCGACAATTATAAAAAAATGCCAACACATTTGACGTGCAGATTATTTTAAAAACAACTACATATTTTTAGCTTTCTAATGAGATATTAAAATCTAACATCGGTCGCAGGATTTAAGGAAAAACGATTCACAAAGAGTTCCAGGTAGAAAATTTTAAGAAAACCGTTATTTATTACTTGCTCCAGATTACTTCCCCACCTATCAACAAACACGGGACTTAGACCCTTATTACCTGCCACGAACGATTATTGTTCCATGTGCACTTATCATCGTCATCATCATCATTATCAGCCGTAGGACGTCCACTGCTGGACATAAGCCTCCACTATGGATTTCCAATAAGCCCGGTTGGAAGCGGCCTGCATCCAGCGCGTTCCTGCGGTCTTATTACTATTGAGTAAAAAGTATTTGGTGAACTCCTATTTGTAATTTAACATCTACGGTCATAATATTCATAAAATATCAAATATATGTAACAGTTTTGATTCGGTTAATAATATTTCTAGCGCGGAAAATAACGAAAACCTAATTTGTTGAAAGACAAAAATAGGATTCAACAAAAAAAAAATAATCTATAATATATAATAATATAAATATTTTGGACATCTTACACACATCTCATCTTATCTATTTTATTATGCAGTATATAGAACATCAACGAAAAAAACGGAGGAAGTTCTCAAGTATATTTTTAATGTGTATTCATGCTTAGCTTTTTATAGAGTAGTCTGATAACAATAATTCTTGTTTTGTTTGGTAGAACATACTTCAGATGTGGCCCATTTAAATGTTATCGGATTCGGCTCAGCCATTTTTAATAAATCAACAATAATTATGTATAAATTACTACTTCGATTCGTGTGAACTATTCGAATCCTGTACACGGTTGAAAAAGGTTATACAATTTTTTGCAAAAAAAAAAAAATATGTCAGTAATAGGTATATGAGCATTTCTAACGGTAGTTCGACGCTGTGGACGACGGAGGCGAAATCGCAAAGAAACGTCTATATTATTTGCATCAACACAAGGCAGTCAAATAATCAGAGACTGAGTGGAAAATGCTGCCAAAAATGCCGTAGGTATATCTAGGAAATACCGTCTCCGTACCGTGCGTTTGTGTATCTTTTCCTGTCAGAATTCTTTAGTCCGTTTCCTAAAAAAGGGTGAATCAGCGCGACCTGCCTTGCCGAGCTATCTGGCGACATGATAACACTTGTCGATATCTCCGATAAGCCGATACCGGCGCGGGCCGGCCAGTTCGGTAGTTCACTCGAGCGTCGGCGCAGCGCCCGCGCCGCTATCACTTGTGATTGTCGATCCACCGAGTGACGGCGGGAGTGTCGGAAACGTTTAGCGAGCTGATCCGTGTGTCTAACGTGTGGGAGGTCCGGGCCATGTGACGACTGCACGCTGCAGAGGACGCTACACTTCTAGCGCCATGGGTTTGTGTTGGGTGTGTGGCTTGGTGCTGGCAGCACTGGCCGGCGCCGCGCGCGCCGCCTACGGAGACGGCGTCACCGTCATCAGGAAGCCGTAAGCATACCAATACCTCTTCTTACTCTGTCATATACCTACAACATGACCAAGAAAATTATAAAAAAATCACTAATTACGAGTAAACAATTTCTAATTTAGCGTTTTTAGAAAGAAAGCTACTTTCTTTAGTATGATTTGGCCATGAATAAAATGGATTCACTAGGTCAGCACGCGAAATTCAAATATTTTTGTGTTTTATTGCCATTTACAAAAGTAAAATTTCCCTTCGCTCTACGGATAGAGCCAAGCAGTAGAGCCACGGTGTATAAACGAGATAAACTACTCATTGTAACCGCTTTTTGTAAAATGTATGTGCTGTAAATGATTTTTTGTAAACTTAAAAAGAGAAGTTTATCTGACTTAGTGAATTGAAACTAGATACCTATAGGTTACCTACTGATTTCCAAATTAAAATTCTTGCGGGCCCGTTATATAATACACGTCCTCGTAATATTTGTCATAGCATTAACCGTAACGAAGATGAATGAAAAAAACACTTGGGCTTTGAACAAATGTTTTTAGAATTACGAACTTTTGTATATTAATTAGTATTCTAATCAAATACACATTAAATAACTATAAATTAAGATTTAATACGATGACTGATGGCACCAAACGAGATGTATTATCTACTGTGCGATAAAGAAGATCGATTAAAAGTAATGAGGGGTCATTACTTTTTGACCTTCGAAACGGAGGAGGTACCTACTCAATTCAACGCGTATATTTCTATTTATTTATAACCACGCATAACTTTTTACGTAGTAGTCCGATTTTGATATATATATTTTTTAATTTTATCGAAATCGACTGAGTCATTTTTGATAAATCAGTAAAAATGTAAAAAACGCTTCATCGATCCGTGCGAAATATTCGCGAAATCTGTACACGGGTGAAGTCGGTCGTGTCATTTTGTGTCGAACCGATGTTTTTCCTATCGCTCGGTCTAGTGAGGGTCGCCTGGGGAAAATCTCTAGCTACGGCAATACTGCTTTCTGTTTTCAAGTTTTCTGGGATTGGCAAAGCGTTTCTAGGGAACCGAAATGACCGAACTTTTATTGAAATATAACGATCGGTTCACGCATGGTCTCGGTCTTACTGGAAAATCGTATGAAGTTCTATGAGTGCCTTCACACAGTACACCTCACACTATTCTGTACTAAAGTATCCAGTAAAACGGAAAGCAGTGTTAATCAGCCGTTATGATACAGTCCGAATCATATAACTCGGCGGATGTGAAGTTAGCTACAACGTACGCAATATCCAACCCCGACTGAAGCTCATATAAAGCTGCGCATTGATTGGAAATTGCGCAGCTTCTACAGGTCGAATTATACAAGTCAGCGGATGTGAAGTTAGCTAGAAGCTGCGCAATATCCAATCCTAACTGAAGCTCACATACAGCTGCGCGTTGATTGGATATTGCGCAGCTTGTGGCTAACTTCACATCCGCCGACTTGTGTGACGGTCTACAACGAGTTCGTACGGGTGGGAGGTGGGTGGGCGATGGTGGTGCCGGCGGTGGACTGACGAGTGTGTGGTGTGCAGGCTGGCGATGGAGCAGAACCACACGCTGCAGATCAACAGCACTATCGAATACATCGTGCAGTTCGTGCCGGTAACTATAATACTTACTATTCTATATTCTAATTTAGACACTTCTTTTTCAAAGAGGAAAAAATGATCGCAACATTTATCTGTAAAATATTGGTACTACGTATCTATCTGCTTTGCAAGCTGCCCTACTGCCTTCATTGGGTAGCCTGACTGTGTAGGGTTATACCGTATACCGCCTCAGTGTGGATCACTGTAGATCTCCGAGGGAACGAGCAAATCAGGCAAACCCAACTAGCGAGTTCCACTCGCAGACTACTCCGAAAATGACAATCAAGGCAGCTTGATTAAAAATAAACTAAACAGTTTTGGGAGCAGACTAAAATATTATCATAGCCGATATCGTAGTACAATATAATTTGACACGCATAGTTTATAGAAAGTCTATACAAACTGTTAGCTCGTGTTTAATTGTAGGTTCTACAAGTAGTAGATTATAGGTAGGTACACTCTTACATAAAATCAACCTACTGTGCAGAATATTTGGTTCGTCTCTTTGATTTTGTAGTTGTTCTTTTAGCGAGTCAGATTGTACAGGCATTTGTTGTATCAGATACATAAGCTACTTATAAATGTCAGTCTTGTTAGGATACTAAAACCAATAAAGGTAATTCACACATATCAGTCAAGCAAACTCACGTCACAGTTCCATCACAGTCATGGCACCGTAGCGTCAAAGTGAAAAATATTCTTTCATACATTCTCTATGGACGTATCCTTACATGTCAGTGACAGTCTCAGTGCCGTCACCGGCAATCACGGTCACTGACATGTGGGGATACCGAATACGTTTATAGAGAATGTATGAAAGAATATTATTCGGCAAGGTGCCGTATCTGCGGCGGCACTGTAACGTGACGGTGGCTTGACTAATATACTCGTACTTAGGTATGTGTGAGTCGGCCTTAACAGTAGCGAACAAATTCGACTAAAAAAGTGTCGAAAAACAAGGTCGCATGTTATCTGTCGTATTGTCAATTTTGTCCTCGATCCCGTATCAGCTCCCGCGGCCCGTCGACACTCAGCAAACTTGGATAAAACTTCTACAGGGCGAGCAGTTAATGACGTGATTAATAAGTACTGTTGGTTATGTAGATGAGACAAGAATCTGTACCTAGGTAGGTATTATTGGTTTTTATTACAACATAATGTACCTATAAATCCAATCATAGGTATGATGCTTACAGCTAAATAAATTCTTATCTCTGACGAGGAGTATGCTCATTATTTATCAGTGTGCATTGAACTAAATCAAAAATTGACAACCCCAACGATACTCATTAGAATATCGGATACCTACCCATCTTGATCATATGTTTTCTCCAATAAGTTTTCTCTAAACACACACACTCAAAAGAAGCCGCTAATATCACGAACACAGATAATCAGCAACGTTCCGCACGGTCAGTATTTGGATGGGTGACCGCGGGCGGCATTTTCCGACTGAGCGCTACCGTGGCTCGGATGACACGTTAAATTGTAGGTCCCGGTTGTTTTAACCGTTTAGCCATGTCAGAGGCCTTCAGGCGGCCTAAAAACTCTTACACCAGGGCTAACCACCCGGCCTAACGAACTTAGTTGCAAACACAGATTGAAGATACGTCCGGCAGACGTCTACCGTCTATTAAACGAAAGTAAGGAATAAATAATAAGGTTTATTTACGAGGTAGTCGTAGGTCGAGTAGGCTTTATGTCCAGCAGACGCCGGCTCAGATGCCGGTGTCCGAGTGACGCAGAGACGAGCATGCCCTATATGTGTGCAGAGCCCGGAGCAGAGCCAGCTGCCGACGCGCGTGTGGGTGCGCAGCGACGGCGGCGACGCCGCGCACCCGCTGCTCGTCACCGCGCGCCAGCGCTCCGGTACGTACACAGGCCGAAACTAACTTCTTATGGTGCCGACACACTCTCCACGAGGCGACACGACCACCGCTTCTGTAGCCAACTTCACATGCTGCGGATAGCCCAATCCTCGCGCTGTTACTTGAGCTTCAGGATGCTTCGGGATCGGGCTAACCGCAGCTTGTATAGCTGCGGAAAGAAGTTTGATTGGGCCTACCTATATATTCTTTCATTATAATATATTTAATATGTTTTATTCTATAGCAGTATTCTGTGATCTTGTATATTTATGTAAGCCGTGGTTGTTTAGCGGTAACATATTCGCCGTAAAATCAGGAGATCGAGCGTTCAAATCTCGTACCTACCAATAACTTCGACATGTGAAAAAACCTTCATAGACAGGTCCGAAAATATCCATGTTAAAACGAAGACCTTCGCTTATGCTTCAATTTTCAATTCAATTTCAAAAAGTCTTTATTTCACATAAAAATTCCAAGAAAAACGTACAAACACTAGTGTAAACATTGAGCTATATTACTAGTAATAATAGTTCAATGATTGTAAATTGTATCCTAGCCGTACATTGCAATATATTGTGACTAGTTTAGCGAGCACGTAGGCTCATATCAAACTTATTAAACATATTGTTAATTTCAATTTAGGATTTAGGTTCAAATATTAAATGGCATAAGATGAAAACACGTACACTTTAGAGGGAGAAATACGTTTTATGTAGGTATGTATCATGTTAAACGAAAAGAAAAACCCAAAAGTCGAGGGTAGATCTAGAACGTGCGCGGGCGCTTGGCAGTCCATAGGTAGCAACAAGAACGCGTCATGCGATAGACACACGCACAAGCTCGCGCGGGCCGACGCGGGCGCGCGCGCTCACATGGACAAACTAATCGTGTTCATAGCACTCTAAGAACCAGTGATGGGGTAATTTGTACCGACAGTAAGTATCGATGTATGGAATATTATTTTTACGAGACTTACATAAGTTTCTGATTAAGTGGTTTTTATTATTTGGATTTTTACGTAAGTAAAATTTTTCGGATAGTTTATAAATGTATACATCTATTCGTTTTAGCCCTATTTCAAGGTGAAGCTTTTGGAGATTAGTACGAATTGGTGTTTTAAAAGCGTACTTGACGGCTTTGTTTTGAATGGTCTGGAGTTTTTTGATGTTTGTTTTGCAGGTACTACTCCACACGGGACATGCATATGTGATACAGGGTCGGACCAAGGTTTTGTATATTCGTAATTTAGTTGAACTACTAAGGCGAGAACGTTTGTTTAATAATGGGCTTAAGGCATTTAGTGCTTGTATACCTTTGTGTCAAAGCTTTGCAGTATTTTCGGTCCAATTGAGTTTACTATCTAGTATTGTTCCTAGGTATTTGACGGAGCGACTCCAAGGAATGGAGTAACCGTCAATTTTTATTTTTTTTGTTGGCAAGGCTCTTTTTCTAGTAAAAAGTATGGCTTCCGTTTTAGAAGCATTAATTTTTTGCTTCCATGATTTAAAATAATCTCCGAGTAGGTCGATGGATAGTTGGAGACGCCCAATAACTAGATTGATATCCGGAGAAGAGGTATAAGATGCTGTGTCGTCCGCGAAGCAGGCAATGTTGGTTCGCGGTTGCACAGGTATGTCATTAATATACTTAACAAACAGGCGCGGGCCTAATATAGAACCCTGTGGTACCCCTGCAGGGACAGGTCTAGGTTCTTAAAAGTTGTCTTGGATATGGACACTGAAATTACGGTCAGATAAATATGATTGAATTATACGAACCAGAGCAATGAGAAGACCAGACTTAATTAACTTGTGCAGGAGACCTTTGTGCCAAACTGTGTCGAACGCTTTTTCGATATCTAACAGGAACATTCCTGTAGATTGTTTTAGGTTGAGATTGTACGACACATTTTCGGCAACTCTAGCTAGCTATTGAACTGTGGAGTGGCCTTCCTGAAAGCCAAATTGTTCATTGATCAACAGGTTGTCAGTAGCATGAATCAATCAATCGCCTACACACAATTTTTTCAATAAGTTTACCAAGGCAAGGTAGCAAACTAATGGGTCGGTAGGAACTAGGATTAGTAGTATCTTTTCCAGGCTTGGGGATTGCAATGACTTTGGCCGTTTTCCAAGGAAGAGGGAAGTAATTCAGCATGAAACAAGCATTAAAGATTTTAGTTAATAAAATTATTGATTTTTGGGGGATATTTTTGATTAGGAGGTTAGTAATCTGATCTGGACCGGGAGCTTTGCGTGTTTTTAACTCTTTTATACATGTTTTAACTTCGACTGGACGAACTAAGGCGATATGCTCATCAGTATTGTGGTCATTTAGCACAGATAAAGAGTTTTCGATCGCGGGCAAGTGATCGCTGGGCCAGTCATGAGTCAACAACATATTATTTAAAAACGAGTTGGCTAAAACGTCACATTGCTCTTTCGGACTGGTGGTTAGAGAGCCGTCTTTCATTAATAGTGAGGGAATGGTAGTTATGGTAGAAGAGCGCAACTCTTTGACTAGACGCCAGAGATCGTTGCCAGGATTATCAACTTTGTCCAGTTTGCTATCCCAAATTTTATCGTTATGCTGTTTTAAAGCGTGTTGAATTTTAGTTTTTAAATAGTTGATTCGGGCGTTGAAAAATTTGCGCTGCGAAATATCAGTTTCTTTGGTAGCTTGTCTGCGTAGACGATTTTTATGATTAATTAACCGTTTTACACAACGAGGAAGAGAACTAGAGTTCCACGGTTTTAATTTAGAGATCGGTACACATGTATTTCTGCCTTCAATTAATAATAGCTGTAACCGCTGAATTGCTGCATCCACCTCGTCTGTAGATACAAATGTCTTAGAAGACAGTTATGTGTTTTGATTGAGAAATTCGCGGAATTTGGCCCAATCTGCGAATAAGTTTACTGTTAAATATAACCAACACAGGAAAGTGGTTAGATGACAATGCTGGGATCGTACGAATATCATGAGGGGGCAAGAAATTTTTACTTAATAATATATCCGGTATCGAAGGGGTAAAATTGGAACAATAATGCACAAGGGTGGGGTCTTTGGGCGCGTGAATGAAATAATCACTAATGAGCATGTGGGTATATAGCTTATTTCCATGTGAATTACTAGGGCTAGGAGACCATAGGGTGTGCTTCGAGTTCAGGTCACCCATAGCCAGTACGCTGGAGCCAGTTGCCATAATATAATCTACATCGCTAGTAAGAAGCGATAGATTAGGTGATTGATAGACTGAGAAGATTGTTACTTTACCACTGGTTAAAGTAAGGGAAATGCCTATGTCTTCTAAATTGCGCGTTTGAGGGTTTTCGACCAAATCATGTATCAAATCGGAGCGTACAATTAAAGCTACGCCCTGGCCAACATTATCACGTTGCCTATGTCCCTGCGGTAACAAACAAAACCTGGAATGTTAAGACTAAGTCGGCTTGTCAGCTTGGTCTCACTGAGTGCTATGATATCAACGTTTAATTTGCTTACCGCTAAGTCAGCGAGTTCTTGCTTCCTGTGGACGCCATCAGCGTTCCAATAAAGTACACGAAGTTCATGCCCGTTAGACATAATTACCAAGGTGAGTCAGTATGAGGATCACTTTCTCCATGAAAGATTTGCATTTGGTGAATTCTTGTTTTATAGATTGGATAGTCGAAAGAATTTCGAGCATTTCCATCGTTTCGAGGTCTTAAGAGATTTTTCCAGAAGTAGTTCCTGCGTGAGATGTTGCTTGGGCTTGTTGCATTGGAATTAGTGTCTTAGTAGGCTGGCGTGACTTGGGAAGCTGCTCAATGGCGTCCATGGTGAGACGGCTTGAGGTCTCAATGCGTTCTTCAACCAATTGCTTTGTACCAATGCTAGCTCTTGCTGTTTGGGCCCTGGAATTTGATGCAGTGATTTTTCCACGTACGACTTCGTTAACTGCTACTTTTCGTTGCGTTTCTCGTCTGGTTTCTATACGATTAATATACTTTTGCCGTTCTTTACACTGCACGTAGTTAGCAGGATGCTCTTCAAGACAATTGCAGCAGCGAGCAGGGCTTTCTTTGTTCTTTTTGGTATATTCCCATGTGGAGTGATCTTCTGCGCACTTTACGCAACGGGGAGGTAGGTTGCAGTTCCGCGCGGCGTAGCCAAAGCCTTGGCATCTGGAGCACTGGGTACCCGTCTTCTTGTTAGGCTTAAAGCGTTCAATCTCGACAACGCAGTTCGAGAGATATTTAATCTTTTTAAATTTCAGCATCTCAGTGCCACAAGGAAGCTGGATCAGAATTGGTGGACATTCGTAAGGGACAAGTGTACGGAGCTCGGAAACGATGGCCCCAGGAAACCCAAGTGACTCCAACTCCACAGGAATGTTATCATGAATAAATCGCGGCAGACCCTTGATCACAGCTTTAGGGAGCTTTTCATCCTTTCTGGTATAAGTATGGAAAAACACTTTGTCGTTGGAGAGACCATCTTTGAGTTTCTGGTGGTTTTTTGCGGTGTAGCACTGAACTTTTACCAACTTTTGACCTCTGAACTGCATATGGTAATCTTTGCAATGCTTCTCGACAGCTCCTCTTACTTTTTGATGGGTCCAACCTCCTACCAGCTCTATGAGGAATGGAGGTAAGTATGTTTTTAATTTTCTTCTTTTTACTTGTTTGAGCAAAGAAGTCCGGATCAGTCTCGACAGCATCAATAGGTAGACCTTTGAACCGATTATCGGTAGGCGTTTCCTGGTTACTGGAGTCCGTCGTAGTGCAAGCAGCGAGTTTCCTTGGTCGTTGCCACTTGTCTGGTGAGACCTCGTCGTCTCTGGGCCTTTTGCTGGCCAGATTCGGGTTGGACGATGATCTGGATAGATATTTGTCCATGTTGGGTTGAGATGTAAACTATCGACAACTCGTGGACAATAGCTCATCCCACCACTATTTGAGTACTTTTAAGTTTTAACAAGCACGTACAATGCGATGCGCGTGCGATCGCGGGAGCGACCGAGCAATGAACGCTTATGCTTCGGTCAATTATTAATCCGAAAGTGTGTTTGTTGCACGCAGCAACAGCGCAACGAATAGGTAGGTACTGTACTGTAACAGCCACAGCAGGGCGTAGGCCTACCCACGAAGGGTGATTGAGTCATATCCACCACGCTGGCCCAGTGCGGGTTGATGGATTCACATTACGCCATCGAATTTCTTCTACGGCGCACGCAGATTGCCTCACGATGTTTTCCTTCACCGAAAAGCCAGTGGTGTTAAATTCCGTACATAAATTCCAAAGAACTTATTGGTACGAGACTGGGATTTGAAACCACGACCTCACGATTGCAAGACGGGTGTCGCTACCTCTAGGCCACCACGGCTTACGGACGGTAGGTAGTCTTTATTTTTGGCATAGATAGGGATAGGTATAGTTCAAAGGTTGATAAGTGACATAGACTTTTTATCCCGAGGAAGTGAAAGGTTCCGACGGGATAGCTCAAGAATTAAAATATCTAGCTAGAAGGTACCTACTATATAGGATATTTTATATGATTGTGATGCTTGACGTTGCAGTGGCGCGTGTGTTGCAGGCGCCATCACGTGGCAGCTGCCGTTCTCGGCGGGCGAGCGGCTGCTGTACGAGTTGGAGCGCACGCTGTGCCCCGACGACGCCGCCAACGCCACCGCCTCCGACTGCGGTCAGTGTTCGACTGAGTGATGAGATGTCTCCCATCCGTGAGCCGGCCTCGGCTACGACCACTTTGCTTCTGTTTAATACAGGTCGCGTCAAGCAAAAATAACGCTGGAGTTTCAAGCTGCGGAAATGTAACTCCTATTGCACAGTAGATAGAAGTTAAATCTCTCAGCACGCAGTTTTAATTGCCGCAAGGAGATGTAACTCCTGTAACGCAAGCAGTAGCGCAGCGTGACACTGCAGCGTTCTCTTTACGTGACGCGACGTACACATAGGTAGATCCATATCAAGGCGACTGGGGTCAGTACATCGCTCGCGTGCCGGCTATTCTGTTATAGGTCGATAGCGTCCGTGAAAGTAGCTAAGAGCTGCTCAAATATCCGCTCCACATCACCGCTGACTTATGAATTTGCTACTACGCAACGACTCGCCTCGCTCGTAATCATAGGTACTAAATATTTTAAGTTTGCTTCGGCCTATATAGCGATGTACCTACTGCTGCCAGTGGGTTTAAGTCCAAGAAGATCGAAATTACATTATTTGTCTCATTTAATTTTACCTTCGCTAATTAGAGAATACCCAAGAAGATTTGGCGGATGATGATAAGTCAGGTGGATGACGTCATACCGTTAACCCCCACATGTTGTTTTCAGCTGATACATCGGAAGAGACGCGGCGCGGCGAGTTCTCGCTGCACGTGGGGTCGTCGTGTGTTGCACCATTCTCGGTAACACTACGCGCAAGCAGTGTCGGCGACTGGCGCGTGCCGCCGCCCAGCGAGCCGCCACGCGAGCTGCCGGTGGAGGCTTCGCTGGCGGCGCCGCGCGTGCACTACTACTCCTTCGAGCCGCACCAGGAGAGCGTGCGCCTCGTCGTCGAGTCGGACGACGACACGTGCGCCACCGTCGCCGTCTACGGCTACTCGGTCAGTGCGCCTGCTTCCTACATCAATCGGGACCATTTCAAAACGCGTCTAGAGAACTTGCCTCCGAGAAATCGTTTCAAGTTAAATTATGCTCAAGATTTTTTACTTATATACATACGAGTAGATTACATATTTTATATGCGTAAGTTTATTTGTTCCTGATTCGCGGAACAAAAGGAAAAAGTTGAAGAGATTTAGCATGAGCGAGGCAGCGAGTAATAAGGCGACTTTTTATCCCAAAAAATTTGTACGAATATAAAGTAAAAACGACGTAATGGAACTCACGCAGTATTCAAAAAAACATTTTCCTATATTTTCATGTTAATGTGTAACAAAGGTCTTAAATAATAAGTAGGTACTTAGGTACATGTATCTCCTAAATTGCCAGAACGACCTCATACAAGGTAAGTACATGTTGTCGTGTGGAGAGATCTGTGCATAGTGTAGGTACATGAACATCAATAGATGTAACTTTTATGCTGTTTTTAGGGTTCCGTACCTCAAACGAGACGTTGGAAAAAAGCGCATATTTCTACATTCACAAAAATCAAAACCTACAGGGTACTTCCCGTTGACATAGAACTATGAAATTTGGCGAGAAGCATTGTCACAGAGTAGACATATAGGAATAAATTTGAAAACTGTATATTATTATTTAAATCACATAAAAGTAGGGCCTAAAAATTCACAAAATATGGGTTCGAAATTCAAAGTGAGTAAATCGTATTTTAACCGCTTGATGGTTAATAATATTACTGTCGTTTGATGATGACTACTTGAGCCTCGGCTTGGAACCCGTGTGATACAGTGAACGTCTGCCGGCTATGATTACAGCTGCTAGCAAGACGACCTGGGTACCGAGCTCCCTACCTACACGGTCTATTCCTAAGTAGGTATACTTTAAAATAAAACAGTGATTACAACACACACACGTAACACTTTATTTTTTACTTACTTACGTGTAACAACAAGATATCGCAACTAGTTCTAAGCACCCGCTGCGGCATAAATTACACGGAACAAATCAAGTAAAACCGCGGCGTCGTGTGGAGTGCGTTTCATATAAATATACGAGATCGCAAACTGCTCGCCCGCCCGATCTCTGCTGGAGTCCCTCACGGCTCAGCAATGGCCCCCGTTCTCTACTCGCTCTATACGAGCGATATTCCTCGTTCTCCCAAAGTTGAGCTTGCGCTCTTCGCGGATGACACCGCCCTCTATTCTAGAGGCTGGAAAAGGAACGTTCAGATGCTCGATATCCAAAGAGCTCTCTCTAAGCTCGGTGATTGATTCAAGAATTGGGCCATCACGGTCAATCCCGACAAAAGTGCAGCCATGTACTTTCACCCCGAAAGGCTCAGGAGCAATCCGCGTAAGCAACTCACGCTTAACGGAAAGCCTATCCCTTGGGCCCCTACGGTCAAATACCTCGGCGTGACCCTTGATCGACAACTCAACTTCTCCAAGCACATCCAGATTGTCCGCAACCGTGCGGCCTTCTTCTTAGGACGACTCAGTCCTCTCCTCAATGCGCGCAGTAAAATTTCCCTTAGAAATAAGGTGACAATTTACAAAACGTGCATTCGCCCCGTTATGACTTACGCTTCCTTGGCCTTCGGTCACGCTTCTTCCATCGACCTGAACAAGCTTCAAGTCATTCAGAATAGGTTCATTCGCAAAGCAGTCGGAGCTAGCTGGTATATGCGAAACTCTGACCTGCATTGCGACCTCGAACTCCCCTCCATTACCCAGTACATCAAGTACACTTCTCGCCGCTACTTTGATAGGGCTCCTCATCACCCCAACCCACTCGTAGTCCAAGCTTCGGACTACACGCCAGACACTACACACCCACCTCCTCTCCTTCGCCGCCCCAAACCCCTCCTGGACGACCCGGATGACCCAATCGCCGTAGTCACCTCTGCGGCGCTCTCTGGGGTCACCCGATCCGACAGCTCCCTGCAACAGGAAGTATTCCGTATTTGGTATAGGCGCCGGTTACCAAAGGCACACAGTCAGACACCGACCCCGCCGGCGAGGTCGAGGACCCTCAGGATCTGTTAGAAGATCGGTTAGATTCTCTCCAAATAGTCAAACAGCTCAACCCATTAGGGCCACAGGGCACACCCCTTCTGGGGTGCCCGGGCAAGTCTGATCTCCCCTGCCGGGTGACGGCCCAAGCCGAGGTCCGTACCTTCTCAGGTGCCCTTGCGCTAGTCACCCTATAACCTAATCTTAGGGCTCAGCCGCCTTCCGCGCTCGCCCATGTCCGGTAACCTGTAGAGGCCTCAGAGGCCAACAGCTGTCATTCAAAAAAAAAAAAGCAAACCGCGCGCCAATCTGTCTGGGATCGTCGTGCCTGCCAGTCGTCACGGAGAACACGCGCGCCGCGCGCCGCTCGCCGCTCGCCGCTCGCCTGGAGCGCCGACCGCTGCTGCCTCGAATGCGATGCACCTAGACGCGGCGGCGCGCCGACCAAGTCGCGCGCTCGCTGCCCGCATGAACTATGTAGGGTCGCTACAGTATCATATAACAGAACTTCATTAGCACATGCTAAAACAGGTTTCTAATTTTTTAACCCTCGATGTGCGAGCCTGACTCGCACTTGTCCGGTTTTTTTTTATTTAGCATTCATTCTTCTTTGTTCCTTGAGTTGATAGTTCGCAGAATCTGCCGCCTTAGATATTGAAGCGTGATGCGATAAAGAGCCAAGTTAGTTCTATCTGTGGCGTGGGTTGACAAGCGCGGTGTTTGGTTGCAGTGCCCCATCCCGCAGGCGCTGGAGGAGCTGGAGGACGTCGCCGTGGTGCGCATGACGGTGCTGCGCTCCGGCGGCACGCAGCTCTCGGTACTACGCTTTACATTCACTTAACATCTTAGGTGTACTTCTACACCAAATAAAAAAAAATAGAATAGCGCTCGTGCTACTAGCGGATCCTACAGTAAGCCCGATCACAGAGACGCCAGCGTAAATTAATCAGCAATGTAAAAAGCGTTCTCTCTATCGAATGCTTAAAGTGAAAAAGAAACAGAACTATGCTATTTAGCTAATATAGTTACGCTGGCGCCTCTGTAATCGGGCTTATTATGATCCCATTGTATCGTACGTACATATTGTCAGCATGCTTGGGAAACTCGCATGTATGGAAGAAGGAATGTTTGCGTGTTGCAGCGGGCGCGGTACCCGCGCGGGTTCTACGTGATCGTGGCGCCGCGCGACTCGGACGAGCCGTGCTCCGGCGAGGCCGAGCCCGAGTCCGACGCCGACTGGCTGTGGGAGGCTGCCGTGTGGCCCGCCGGCCGCGCCACGCCGCCCGCCCAGTCCGCGCGCCGCATCAAGCGGGTATCTCTGCACATGAAGGTAGACCCGCGGCTCGGTGGTGCCGACGAAGGAACGACGCGAGACTGTAGCTCGGTGTGTTGTCGCAGGAGTCGCTGTCGCGCGGGCAGTACGTGACGGGCGCGCTGGTGACGCTGGCCGTGTTCGCCGCCTTCTACGTGGCGTTCGGCGCGCTCGTGCTGGCCGAGCGCTGGCCGCGCTGGCACGCGCTTGTGGCGCCGCGCGCTGTGCTCGCACGTACGTTCACATTTACCGTACATGCAAAAATAAATAAATAGTTAAAAAGTTATAAAGTAAAATGATCGTGTTCAGGTAAAGAAACTGGCGGACTGTCAGAGTTGGAAAGCGCGGGAGACACTGCGGCGGCGCGGCGCAGACGACGCGACTCCAGTGAGTATCCGTCGCGGCCGCGCGACGGACGGACGCCGGACGGTCGACGCAAACAATAAGAAAACTCCGGCGCGTGTCCACAGACGCGACGTTCGACAGCAGCGACAACAGCGACAGCGACGAGTCGGAGTACGGCGGCACCGCCACCGCCACCACCGCGGCCGGCACGCCGCCGCTCGCCTCGCCCGCGCCCGCCTCTCCCGCGCCGCCCGCGAGCGTCACGCGTGCCGACATACTCGATGGAGACGTACCAGCGGAGGAGATCAACCAAACGGCCGCCGCAATGAACGGAGCGGCGGGGCACGGTTCGGGCCCGGGGGCTGAGCAGAGTGCGAGCGCGGGCCAGGAAGCGGGCGCGCGGCCGTTCGGGCTGCCGGCGCGGCTGCACGTGGCGGCGCTGGCGCGGCGCCGAGACCGCGTGCTGCGCGCGCGCTCGGACCGCTACCTGTACACGCTGTACACGGTGGCCGTGTTCTACGCGCTGCCCGTCGTGCAGTTCGTCGCCGCCTTCCAGATAGTGAGCGCCTCTTCTTCTCCACACTCGTACAACGCTCACACCACATTGCACCATACATCTATCGAAACATTTTTCCGATTTCCGGAACAGGCACAGAAAACAGCGCTTGAAATTGACGCGGAAAGTTCGGGTTGCATGATTCCGTGTGTGTCGGCAGATCCTGAACACGTCGGGCTCGCTGGACCTGTGCTACTACAACTTCCTGTGCGCGCACCCGCTGGGCGCGCTGTCGGACTTCAACCACGTGTTCTCCAACCTGGGCTACCTGCTGCTGGGCGCGCTCTTCATGCTGCAGCTGCGCCGCCGCCGCCGCCGCCGCAAGCGCGTGCCCAAGGACGAGGTACCTACCGTTTGCTCCTTCGTGCCGAATCTCCACTTTTTTGTGCCTACTTAGTATTTTACACGGAACTACATTTGGCCATCAAGTCGCCTGATGGCAAGCGATGTTATGATTAATTATTTTTATATTTCAAGATGGGATATGTCAATATAGAAAATATATATTTAGTCCGTGAACTAGCCCAATTTTTTCTTACTATGGAACTCGTGCAATTTTTTGGTGACGACATGACTACGAGAATTTTTTCGGGCCGAAGAGCGGCGCTAGAAGGAAAATAAGGGCGAATTTTGAAGGATTTGTTTGAGTAACTGCATTGCGTTGATGGCGATGGAGCGCGAGTAACGGCTAGGTGTCCGCAGGAGTACGGCATTCCGCAGCACTACGGGCTGCTGTCGTCGCTGGGCGCCGGCCTCATGGTGGTGGCGCTGCTGTCGGCCTCCTACCACGTCTGCCCCAACCGGCTCAACTTCCAGTTCGGTACGTCTCTACTCTTACATCACTCTATATTATCTTCCACGCGAAACTTTTAGTGTTTCTTGGTTAAAAAACACCTCTACTCTTAATACTCTTGCTCAATTATAAAAAAAAGTTATTCACATTTTGTTATCCAGCATTTTGTAGGACTGTGCTAAAATGAAAAAGCCGAAGCAAGGTAAGCGGAGCGTTGGTCGTCCGGCTGCAAGATCGTCTTAGACACGATTGGTACAGGACCGAGGCAGATGGCACAGTGAGAGAGAGGCCTATGCAGGCAGTGGGATAAAGAATGCTGTGGAAGATGATGATGATGCTAAACTTTTGTTTTTTTTTTGTGGTTGAGTCATCCTCAATATCGGTTTGGTAATTTATTTCACCTTTTTTTAACGAAACCGTCGAAAAAAAATGCTATAATGATTAATTATTTTTGGTATAGACACGGCGTTCATGTACGTGCTGGCGGTGCTGTGCATGGTGAAGATCTACCAATCGCGGCACCCCGACATCAACGCGCGCGCGCACGCCACCTTCGGCGTGCTGGCCGCGCTCATCGCGCTCGTGGTGTGGGGAGTGCTAGGCGGCGGCGCGCTCTTCTGGTCCATCTTCACCGTGCTGCACGTCTTCACCTTCCTGCTGCTCTCGTTGCGCATCTACTACCTCGGCCAGTTCCGCCTCGGTAACACCCTGCATCTGCTACCTCGGCCAGTTCCGCCTCGGTAACACCCTGCATCTGCTACCTCGGCCAGTTCCGCCTCGGTAACACCCAGCATCTCCTACCTCAGCCAGTTCCGCCTCGGTAACATCCTGATTCTCCTACCTCGGCCAGTTCCGCCTCGGTAACTGCACCCTACATCTCCTACTTCGGCCAGTTCCGCCTCGGTAACTGCACCCTACATCTCCTACTTCGGCCAGTTCCGCCTCGGTAACTGCACCCTACATCTCCTACTTCGGCCAGTTCCGCCTCGGTAACTGCACCCTACATCTCCTACTTCGGCCAGTTCCGCCTCGGTAACTGCACCCTACATCTCCTACTTCGGCCAGTTCCGCCTCGGTAACTGCACCCTACATCTCCTACTTCGGCCAGTTCCGCCTCGGTAACTGCACCCTACATCTCCTACTTCGGCCAGTTCCGCCTCGGTAACTGCACCCTACATCTCCTACTTCGGCCAGTTCCGCCTCGGTAACTGCACCCTACATCTCCTACTTCGGCCAGTTCCGCCTCGGTAACTGCACCCTACATCTCCTACTTCGGCCAGTTCCGCCTCGGTAACTGCACCCTACATCTCCTACTTCGGCCAGTTCCGCCTCACGAACGTAGAATCAAACTGAATGGAAATGGAACTCCGTGAACTTCGCCACAAGCTGCGCAGAACCGGCAGACCCATCTCGCCTCCAAAGCTCGCCTCGTGTTCGATGTGTTTTGGCGTTTGGTCAATAGAATTATTATTTAGTGTTCATGTTTGAATCGTGTTATGCCACCGTCAAATGTTCAGCGCATTTCTTTCGGATCTTAGTTTGTATGAGTTATGGTCGGTACAAATTACCTCATCACTGGTTCTTAGAGTGCTATGAACACGACTAGTTGTCCGTGTGAGCGCGCGCGGCCCGGCTGCAAGCTCAGCGCGCGCCATTCTCGCCCGTATTGGCCAGCATGATGGGCGGGGATGGCGCGCGCAACCGCGCCGGCCCGTGCGAGCTTGTGTGTGTGACCATCGCATGACGCGTTCCTACCTGTGGGCTGCCCAAGCGCACGCGCACGTTCAAGATCTACCCTCGACATTTAGGTTTTTTCTTTTCACTTACTAAGATATACCTACATAACATATTTCTCCCTCTAAAGTGTACGTGTTTTTGTCTTAAGCCAATTAAAACTTAAACCTAAAATACTAAACTAAAATTAACAATCATGTTTACCTACTAAGTTTGATATGAGCCTACGTGCTCGCTAAACTATTCGTAACATATTACAATGCACGGCTAGGATATAATTTACAATAGTGTTTGTACTTTTTCTTGTAACTTTTTATGTGTAATAAAGACTTTCAAATTGAACCGAATTGAAAAAGTTTGTATGAGGAATGATATATCTATATGTAGTTACCTACTAACAATATTTATTCTGATGTGTTGTAGAGAAGGAGAGCCTGGCGGAGACAGCGCGGTCGCTGCGCGGCGCCGCGCGGCCGCTGTACATGCCGCGGCTCGTGGCGCTGCTCGTCGCCAACGCCGTCAACTGGGCCTTCGCGCTCTACGGGTCTGTATCTACCACTCTAGCCTCCGACGTGGCCTTAGCTCACGGTTTAACGCACGGGTTGTTCTCACTAGAAACTTGAAAACTTGAAAATCAAGAATCGAGAAACTAGAGAAAATCTCTAGCTAAGTCTATGTCCACCGCGCTTATCGAGTGTCCTAACATAAACAAGGCTTTTATACTTCTGCGACCTTCTATACTTGCTCTCTATGCTATTATCATGTGGAATTCAATAAGTCTGGTTCTTTTTGCGCCACTTCTTAGTCTGATTTCTGTGTATGGCTACAGCTGGCACCAAAGAAAATGGCTGGCACAGTACTGACCAGTGACCTGTCCCATATATTTTGACATAACCATTACCAAGCGCGGTGGCAGACTGGCACGACTCATGTGTTGCAGGCTGGTGACGCAGTCGTCGGACTTCGCGTCGCACCTGCTGTTCGTGCTGCTGTGCAACACGCTGCTGTACATCGTGTTCTACCTGAGCATGAAGCTGCTGCACGGCGAGCGGCCGCGCTGGTACAGCTGGGCGTACCTGGCGGGCGCGGCCGCGGCCTGGGCGCCTGCGCTCTACTTCTTCATGTCGGGCTCCACCAACTGGTCGGCCACGCCGGCCGTGTCGCGGCACGCCAACCACGAGTGCCGCGTGCTGCACTTCTACGACTCGCACGACCTGTGGCACGCGCTGTCGGCGCTAGCGCTCTACCTCACCTTCAATGCCATGCTCACGTGGGACGACGGCCTCTCTGCCGTCAAACGAACGGAAATCGCCGTTTTTTAAATATACCTTTGTTGCCACCGAAGGCGTATTTTTATTACCTGGCATTTTCTGCGTCGTCGCATCCCTTTTCTTCTAGACATAGTTCAGGCTCCACACGCTTTGTCATGCAAACTCAGTTTTCCCATAGTGACCGTGGAGGCCTTGTATCATAAAGTACATTATCCTTGTATCGTGTATATCATGAAAACAGTAGTGACCGTGGAGGCCTTGCCTTGTATCGTGTAGGTATATCATGAAAACCGTAGTGACCGTGGCGTGGAGGCCTTGTATCGTGTATATTTTTGAAACAAATACCAGAGATAAGTAGATAAGTAACTACATTCCATGGTAACTTCGGACAACTACTGGACACCGGATTTTCAGTGAAGAAAAATGTTGCAGGAAACCTGCATACATCAGTAGAAAAACGATCCGAATCACGATGCCGTATGTGAAATCACTAACTCACACTCACTGGGCCAGCGTGGTGGATATGGCCCTGTCACCTTTGGCAGTAGGTAGGTATAGGAGGTGCCCACAGAATAGGCCCTATTACACTTATCTTGAAGGTCGCTGGAGGTGCCCCGGTTGTGGCCATTTTGGTGTCAAAATTATCGCATATATATATTATTTTATAAATACCATTTATGCACATATTGTTTGTGTAAATATCAAATTATAATATTTTTTAGGGTTCCGTACCTCAAAAGGAAAAAACGGAACCCTTATAGGATCACTTTGTTGTCCGTCTGTGTGTCTGTCAAGACTCTTTATCTCGGGAACGCGTAAAGATATCAAGCTGAAATTTAAACTGTATACGTAAGTATATCTATGATCTCTTACAGTTGTGTTAAGGAAAAATTTCTTTGTTATCATATAAAGAAGTTAGAGCCGTTTATGTCGTAAAAAACCGCATATTTTTAAAACCGCATGTTTTAGCACATGCTAAAACAGGTTTTTAATTATTTTAACAATTTTCGATGAATGACGAGAAAAGTAAAAAAAAAAACTTGTCGATGATGATGATGAGTATAGAGATTTTAACAACGTAATTCCCAACTTTTATGAAATTTTCTGGATTTGTACGGAACCCTCGGTGTGCGAGCCTAACTTGCACTTGTCCGGTTTTTTTATTTTAAATATTATTTGAACATTAATTTGTCTAAGTACTTAATCGTTGAAATTCAAATTGGCCACAAATGATACTGAAATGGCCACAACCTGCCTGTCATTATAGAATACGCTGCGCATTAAATATTTGGTTAGATATTGAATGACGCCGCGTCATTCCGGATGATGTAGGTATACTGAGCGCCACACAAATTGAAAAATGGGAAGTTAGCCGCAGATGACACTTCGCCGTGATTCGCTAATTACTGCGCATGTGTGCACAATGCAATGCCTATACAAATGGCGAAGTAGTGAGCTCGGGCGTAGGGAGCACGCGGGAGGCATGAGGTTGGCGCGTCTGGTTTCGGCGCGTACCCATATTTCGACTTTTGCGCAGAACGCTGCGCATAACTTCCCATCTTTCAATTTGTGTGGCGCTCAGTATAGGTATTTTTTGTCGTCTGTGAATATAACTGAATTTGCCACTGGATGCATATCCACTTATACTTACGTCTTTGCTACATCCATGGGTCTTTGTATAATAAGTTGTATAACTTCTTGGCATGGATTTATCATACAAAATTCTTGCTTCGTAGTCTTTGCATAAGGGTTCAACTAAACTTTTTAGTTAGGCCAAATCAAGACAAAGTTTGTGATTGCTGGTTAACGACTAGACCGCAGCTGTCTGTGAGACGCCTAAGACAAAATAAAACAACCCAAGTGTGAAGAAGATGTCAAATAAAAGTTTTAAAATTGTCAATGTCAGTACTTTGAAATGACAAATGACATAAAATGAAAGTGACGTCACGTCAGCGATGGACAAGTGTTCGCGTTCTCATTATTTTTATTTCGCAATTACGAGATTTCTTCAATAGTTAGTTTTTATGCTTCATCGTTCCTGCGTCCCATTGTCTGATATCTTCGGTAACATATCAGTGGAATGGATAACCAATATTACTACAAGCTGATGGCAAGTTATCTTTCGAAACGGAACTGCGACGAGTCATTCATGAGGTACTTTTTCGGCAAGAACTCCCTGAAGAAGACGCCAGAAGAGCTGGAACGTGCCGATGAAAGAAAGCGACGGCTTCAGCGAGAGCGCTCCCGGCGCTACCGCGCACTGAAGAACGCGCGGCGACAGCACGAGGGTGGCGGCGGCGGCAGTAGCGCGGCGGACGGGTCGCCGCCGCGCAGCAAGCCGCGCTCGCCCGCGCTCGAGGACGAGCCCAGCGACGGCGACGAGCCGCCGACGCTGTGCTCGCTGGACTACGAGGACCGCTGGCGGGAGGCGTCTTCGGACTGCGCGTCGGACGACAACTCAGCGCACTCGGGCGAGCGGCCCGACCCGCGCCTCGGCCTGCGCGAGCTGCTGTCGGCGCCCAACACGGAGCTGGACTACCCCACCGTGCACACCCTCATGTTCCACTGGCTGCAGACGTAACCCGCGCCCCCCGCCCGCCGCTGCCCCGCTCTCTCCGCGCACTCCACAGGTACTACTCGCCTCATATCCATTCGTTTACAATAATCTTCGAGCAAAAGCTAGTTTAACTATTGAATCTCATTCATTATTATTGTCCGGTGTAACCGTGAGTGGTAGTTTGACATATCAGAAGGCTTGTATGATGGGTGTGACGTGCCCGCGTGAGGCGGCCGGAAGGGCGAGGGGCATGTCACACGTCGACGGAACCGTCCTGTTGTAACTTTAGTTGTTAGTGAGTATTGTGTACGCAGTAGTGCCTCTATTATTTCATATTCTTGTAGGTTTCTTATCATTTGTAAGTCACAATATTGAGTTCTGTTAAGGTCAGTGTCACATGAGCTGTTCAAAATATGGTCATGTGAATGTAATTTAAGGGTTGTTCTGAAAATAATTGAGGCTTTACTGGCATTCTGTGGGTGGTTTTCTAAAAGCTCCCACTGAATGGTTTCTTGTTGCAGGTTTCAATTCTGTAAACCCGTTGTGGTCAATCTATAGATATAGAGCTATATACTAGGGTTAATGTTTAGTTATTTGGTTGTAAGATTTTATTGTGTGCAGCCTTGTGTTATATGTAATCAACAGTAGAGTGCTGTCAGCCAAGACAGTAAATGTTGCCGACGTGCACTCGTGCCAACCCTGCACTGGTGCCGGGAGAGTCCACTCGCTAGCAATATGTTTTGGTTACATAGAATGTGAGAATGCTAGAGCACGGGCCGCTGCGGCCGACACTAGTTAATAGAATATTCCACTAGACAATAAGTTGTTGTTAAGTTGCCATATCCTAATATTTAGATACTCAACTAAACATTATATATGCATATAGAGAATAGAGTATGATATACCTATAGTTTGTGATACTGATGAATTTACATTTTGCGTCAAGTGTATGTGTAAGGTAACAGGTAACTAGGCTAAGTCAGATGTTAAGACGTGCGCGGAGTTGTGGCCACGGGGCTGCCGACCCCTCCACTCTGTCAGCTATTCCACGGGACAGTTCTACACATTCCTTAGGTGAAATGTAACTTTTACTTTGTTTAGTTATTTACAAAAGACAACACATCACAGTGCATTATATATAATGATGTGTTGCCATGTAGATGAATTAATTTGCTTAGATCTAAGGAAATTAATTCAGCAATATAAATTTTTTCACCTTAATATAATTGATATTTTTTGCATCCAATAAGTCTATGTTAGGAAGTTAAGTTACAGAAGCGGTTTGATGAAAATATAGTTGCTCTCTGTATGAACCATGATAAGAACATTTGCCATATTTCATACATTTATTCTTACTCATGCTTGAAAAAAGACTAATAACCTGGTCACACTATATGCTGTGTTTATTTTAGCTTTTGTATTTTCTATTGCTTTTTATTTCTGTAATATTAAGTTAGTATAATTGTTTAAAACAATATTGTTTAGAGAAATAGTTAACATGCGTCCTGAAGGTTACATGTGTTAAGGATAGTATATGTAGAGTTAATTTGTTGGTGCCTCTAGAATATGCTGAGAGCCAAGTGCCAGCCCGCTACAGCCATATTAATTTGTAATTTACTCACGCACACAACTACAATGTCTTAGACAAGTGCCTAAATAATGGTATTTGTCTCATGCTAGCTTTTCAACAACATGACTGAACTTTAAGTTTAAAAAAAAAATGTCACCAGTTTGATAAAAAATAAAATACTTCTCAAGTTGCTGGTGCAGAACAGCCATATTATTATGCGTAAGGCCTCACACCTCAAAAATATTATCAAGGTGCAGAAACATTTTTCAGTTTTGACTGTAATAAGTGTAATAAAGGCCTTTGTAGTATTTGTACAGGCAATCTCAATTTTTCTTCCACTCTGTACCGTACATGGCAATACACACATACATGTGGTCAAAACTGGACAGTGGCTAATAGTATATTCTGTATGATAAACAAACAGTAATAGAGTAGTGTAGTCTCTAACCATTGTCTCATTTACATACATGCGGCACCGTAAGCAAACGGCGTACAAGGCTTGTTCGGCTGGTAGAGCTGGACAGCACCGAGAGGACACAAGCAAAGCTCTTATATGTATGTAAGTCGGTAGAAAATCGCACGAAACCGGAAACTAAACGCGGTCAGTATACTAAGCGCCACACAAATCGTCGGATGAGAAGTTAGCCGCAGATGACACTTAGTCGTGATTCGCTAATTATTGCGCATGTGTGCACAATTCCGACGGCGCGTGTCGTAGTGGTGAGCACGGGCGTTGGAAGCGCGCGGGAGGCATGAAGTTGGCGGGCAGGTGTGCACCGAGCGGCGTCTCATCTCTCTGGCTCCCGCGTATACCTATATTTCGGCTTTTGCGCAGCGTTCTGCGCATAACTTCCCATCCGCTGATTTGTGTGGCGCTTAATATATCTGGTCATGGATTGTTTATGCGAAAATGAACTAGATGGCGTTAGTTGTCCCTGTAACGGTTTCAGTCAATATTCCAGGCTATTTAATGTATTTACTTAGATGGATGTGTATGAAGCTTAACTTCTGCTCTCTCGGTGTTTTGTGTAGTTGAGCGTGAATAGAGCCGTCACTCATCTTACAAGGAACATTATTCTTGCATTATCTCTAACCCAGCCGCCGCCATATTGTTTAAGGTTTGGGGAAATTTTGATTTACTATTGTTTCATTGACTGTACTATTTGTCATAAAAGACAAGTTGATCACCCGGATTCTTTCCTGTTGGACAAATCAGTTAGGCTATCGAGTTAGACCATCATGAGGAACCCGACCTGAGGATCGCCATTCTGGTAACGGAGAATGAATTAGTATAAGGTCGAATAGAAGTTGGCGGCTGTGATTGATACTAGCTACGATCCGATAAAACGGACGGCATGTCTGAATGGGCTGTCTGTCAGGACTGGGCTGTCGCAGCTTCACATCGCAGCCGCAAACTTGTATGATTTGGATTATATACATATAATGGCATCTTAGGAAGAAATCCTGCGGTAAAATTGTAACTAAAATGGATCTATTAATTTATGTAACAATTCATAAGTACAATTCTGGCAATGTTTACAAACTCTCTAGGACCCGGCTTCTGAACACTGTGTGCCTGTACGACGCCTGTGAAGTGGACAAAATGTTTTGCCGCTGGTTCGCCCCTCAGGATTGGAAATAATAAAATATATAAAGCGGTTTGTCTATGTAATATCTAATCGGCCGTTGAGTTGCCGTCTCTGTCCTAGAGAGTCGGTGAGGCCGCGCTCGGAGCACCCGCACGCCTCGGCCTGCTTCCGGAGCCGCCAGCGATGCCTTCCACTCTACACCTACAACTAGACTAACGCTTATTTAGGTATCTTAAGGTAGTGCCATATTAAAAGAGCTTCCTGTCTATTTTTAAAATGTCTTTTATTTCATTAAATAACAAAAAGTGCACCCTGCACTATACATTTTAATTTATGTAAAAAAATAACATTTTATGCTTAAGTATTAGGTCATATTTTATGAGCCTCTATTATGATGATAGCATTTGATGACACCACGGTATATCCTCACGTGGCCTCGATGGACGCTACCAAAATGTGATTCGCTAAGTATGGCGCGCGCGGGCGGCTCAATGCCAACCGGTCTACGAGGCGTCGCACAACATGTACAGGGGCATTATTTTTTACTTTCGAACGGCTCGGACATATACTTTAGTTTGACAATAAAGTTCCGTAGACGTCCAAGCCATACGAAAGTCAAAAATAAAAACCCTATATACGACTTGAGCTTGAGCGAAATCAGTTATGGAATTTAGATTTATTAATTAAATTTTGATGGGTATCTAAAGATTGAACAGTTTACCAATAGGGTGTACCTACCATATTCTACATTACTCAAACTCTACTATGGGACTTACTGCGAAATCGCGAAAAAATCTGCTGACCACCAAGGCCTTACATTTTGCTACAGTTAATGATTATATTTTTTGTTTGGAACAGCTGATTTATTTCATGATTCTGCTGTTGGTCCTATAGTAAAAGTTGTCCGCAATTATGACCATATATACTACACCTTTGAAAGTCCTTGCACTTTGTACAACACCTCATATTAATAATACATTAGTATTTACTGCCCACACATGACTCGGGTGATTCGGGCATTGTCGACACCAGTAAATACATATAAACATTTAATGGTAACAGTGTTTAGTTTTTATTCACAGCCTTAATATCTTAAAATATTACTCATATAATACTAATAAATACTATGATAGATTCATACATTCGCATGTTTACAGTAGGTTAGAAATATGTCTACTTTTTTCGACCAAGGAAAAAAGGAGCATGTTAAACTAGGCAGAGCCAAACTTGTTGGCAGCTGTGATGTCGGCTGCAAGTTGCGGATAGCCCGATCCTGGCTGAAGCTCGCAGCTGCGCGAGGATCGGGTTAGCCGCAGCCGCAGCTAGTACAGTTACATGAAAACGTTGAAAATAAATGAGCGCGTTACCATCGCGCATATTTTGCACCATTTTGTTCATCCTGACACTTTTCCTTTTCATGATCTACAAAATAAGATAAAACAAGAAAAATAAAAGAAAATTAACAATTAATGACAACTCAGATAGTATGGTTCCAGCAATTGTGACTTTAGTTCTTGAATAAGTAATTTCTACTCTTCTTATTCTTATCTTCTTCTTCTTGTCGCTCTGTAGCTAACATCACAGCTGCCAAGAAGATTAATTTGTTAACTGGCAATTTACGCGTTACCTCTTAAGGGCGACTTTAGTAGGTACATCAAGACGAGCAACTTTTACTATGGAACCTACACTGAAATCGCGATAAAATAGAACATGGAAAAATTCTATAGAATAGCTGAATTTCCTTTTAGGTTGGTCACATAGTTATTCATCTTGATGTGCCGATGTCGGTCTTAAGAGATTGTACGTATGTTACCAAGGATCCTGTATAATTAACATAAAAAATCTACCTTTAGATTTCGTGGACGTCGGGGGTTTTAACAAAGTAGGTATTTATTTTGGGAGACATCTGGTCGATGAGCATTTGTATAAACCAAAAAGCTAGATATTATAAAATATGGTATTTGAATTAGAGAAATATTTCTATAAGGTAACAAAGGTTTTTTTTTTCAGTATTACTTAAAGATCTAATTTTAGGTAGATGTCAGTATACTTATAAGGTGACATATTATTGCAGTAGGTACTTTAGATAAACTAGCTTTATATGCTAGAACGGCCACGACACGATCTTATTTTAGAATTGAGATTATGGATATATACTATCAAATACTATGGATTTCAAAATTAAAGTCTATGGATTACGTCTTAGGGTCAAGTCAAGGTGTAATGAATGAGCCCATGGTGAGGCAGGGCAGGATCAGTTCGCCCAAACATGTGACCACATTGTGACGCATTTTATGCTTAAGGTTTCAGTGGACAGGATACAGTATACGATTCTTGGAAGTTGTTGACTCGTACGTCTACCAAGGCCAAGTAGTCCAGTTAGGTAGGTCCGACTTCAAGAAAGAGGCCAATCGCCGAATATAACTCGGCTGCAGCGTTCCGAAAATTGCGTAACGTCTTTTCGTCCGACATACCTCACTGCCTCAAGTCGAAAGTGTTCGACCAGTGTGTGTTACCAGTGATGACTTATGGCACTGAAACGTGGTCTCTTACTATGGGCCTTATTAATAAGCTGCAAGTAGCCCAACGAGCTATGGCGTGGACTATCTCTCTGCGAGATCGAATCAGAAATGAGGAGATACATAGAAAAACTAAAGTTACCGACATAGCCCCAAAGGATTGGCAAGTTGAAATGGCAGTGGGCAGGGCACACAGCGCGGATGACTGATGACCGATGAGGTCAAAAATTTCTCGAATGGAGACCACGTACCGGCAAGCGAAGTGTAGGACTATCCACAAGGTGGACGGATGGCCTCATTAAGACTGCAGGATTGCGCTGGAAGCAAGCCGCTTCTAACCGGTCTTATTGGAGATCCATAGGGGAGGCCTATGTCCACAGTAGACGTCCTATGGCTGATAGATGGATGGATAATACAAGCTGTAGCGTGCTAACATGTTCCATATAGAAATACAAAAAATTCAACATTCTAAAATATATTGAGATAAAGATCCGAGATCCTAGACCGACAAGCGCGGTGCCGCATTGTGCAGGAGTTAAAGTTAAACATTCTGATTGGCACGGACTTGGTCATAAATAATGGGCTGTATTATAGCGCACGCGAACGACTTCATCATCTCGCAACTCTAATTATAAAAATAGATTTACCTAAGTACTGCTTTTGCGGCAGACAGACGACAGTAGTCCACGCCGTGGCGGCGACGGTAATGTCGACTGGAGTTACATTATTTTATTAGTGAAAGGGTGTGAACCCCCAACCGCGGACGGCGAGTGGCGGCGCGCGACAGTCGGCGCCGGCGCACGCAGCCAGTCCCCGGGCTCGGGCGCCGCCGCGGGAGCGCCAGCCGCGTCGCCACCCGACCTACGGAATATCCGTGCCACTTCCCGATTACAGCTGCAGGTGAGTACCGTCGCCGTCGCGCGCGCGAAGTAATGGAACTACCTAACTTACGATAATATGATGTGTGGCCGTTCGAGCGAAACCAAAAACGGTAAAGAATCTCGCCCGAGTTTTCCAACTGTAAAAGTTAATTATGTGGCGTAATGAATGCGAAGCGGTGTCGTGTGCGGGCGAGCGCGGCGGCGCGCGGCACTCGGCCTCCAGCGGCCGGCGTGGGCGCTCCGCCGCCGGCCCCACACTCCGCCGCGCGCCGTCCGGCCGACCGCTCCGCTCGCGTACCATGAAAACCTGCACCATGTACAAAATCACCTACGTCGCTAAGAAGAAAAAGGTAATAGAGTTCGGGGAGTCGCGCGGGCGCTAGAGGCGGTCGAGCGCCGGGCGCAGCGCGCGGCGCACGGCGCGCGTCAGCGGGAACGCGGCGGCGCCGCAGCGGCCCGCGTAGTCGTCCGCGTTGAGCGAGTACAGCATGGCGCCGCGCAGCCCGCGCGCCGCCGCGAACTGCGCCTTGGCCGCCACGCTGCGCGGCGAGTCGTACGAGAGCCAGTCGCGGCCGCGAACCAGGTAGGGCACGCGCGCCGCGTTCTCCCAGCGGGCCGCGGCGCCGGCCGCCAGCGCGGCGCAGGCTACGGTGTAATCGGCAAAGCCGCGGGCGCCGAGCGCTCCGAAGCCCGAGGCGGGGCTGCCCACGTTCGGGTTGCGCTCGTTCACCAGGCGGAAGCTGTGGCCGTACGTGGGGATGCCGACCGCGATCTTGCCTCGGTCCAGGCCGCGGGCCGCGTACAGCGCCACCGTGTAGTTGACGTTGAGCGTGGCCGGGTACAGCTCCTCGCCGGCGCGCGCGAACAGCGGGGAGTTGAGCCCGGTGAAGGGAGTGTACTCGCTGTAGTAGTGGAAATCGTACGTCATAATGTTAGCGAAGTCTACGTAGAGGTTTATTTGGTCGACGTCGTAGGCGACGTCGACGATGGTCTCCGGCGCGGCCACGGCCACGGTCAGTAAGTAATCTCTCTTCTCCCTGATGTACTCCATTCTGATTTCTCGAAGAAGCTGAGAAAAATGTTGCTTTTCTCGAGCGGCCAAGTGACTCTGTGTCAAATGCAGGGCTGGAAATTCCCAGTCTAAATCTATTCCGTCCAAACTGTAGTTCCTTAAAATGCTCTTGATAGACTTGATGAAAACCTTCCTGGATGCATGGTCAACAACCATCTCTGAGAACCCGTTGTTGGCTCCGGCGCCTCCCACGGAGAGCAGTACTCTCAGCTCCGGGTTGGCTTGTTTCAAGCCCACCACTTCTCTCAGTGCTTCATATTGAGATGGTTCCAGATGAATCATTTTGTCCACCACTCGAGCGAACGCTACGTTGATGTGGGTGCACAGGTGCGGATCTATCTTTGCTGGTAAGAGCTGACTTGAAGCATTGCCGCTTCCATCTGGGGTGTTGTAGTAACAAGATAATACTTTGTCTTGTGTTTCATATCGAGTGTCAATATTTTCATGTAGAAGTTGTGTATTGCTGCTTCGTTGTCCCAAGTCCAAGGCAACAAATCCAAAAAAGACACATATAGACATTAATATAGCTACATTTGCTGCAATACAACACCACCATCTACAATTTTTTGTGTTTACTTTATTCTCCTTCCTTATAATTACACTTTGTGTGTCTTCTGAAAGACTTTGCCAACCTTGAGTTTCACTGGTGAAAAACGATTGATGAAAATTCAGCTTCATTCTTTATTTATTTACTTAGTTATTGTATATTTTTAGTTCTATTACCTATTATTGATTTTTTTAGTTACATGAGTATCACTGAGCACACCAAACAAAGGGATGCATTAATATTTTATTCAATTCTTGTTTTCTGGCGTTGGTGACTGTTTCTCTATTTCGCCACTATCTCGTATTTCTCCACCGCCACAAATGAAAGTTGTACTTACGGTGTTCAATGTATTTGGACTGTATTGATTGAAACTTTATTTACTATGCTAGTATTATTATCACATAATCCTATCCAAGTACCTAAACTAAATTATTACGAAAAACCCACAGAAAACTGAAAATTGTTTATTGTACACAAGTTCCAAGAGAATTTATCTATTCAAGTTGTAAACAATCCAGTGCTGCCAACTCAAAGAAAATATTTACTCCTGTGCCAACATAGAGTAACTTATGTGTGCCAACTCCATGGATTTGCCAACTCCTTTTCGCAAAAACGTGCCATTTAAAAACGCGCTAGAACCAAAGACCTTGTTAGGCTGGCCGCACACGCACGGTTTCCTGATTAGGTTTCCTGATTAGGAATTCAGATTCGGAATTCCGTGAGATTAGCGCAGACGTTCGGTTTTTTGTATAAGGAATTTTATACGACCAGTGCCTTCAGAGACACAGTCTTGAAAGCTCGTCATCATGGACGACGACGAATTGATTGCTATTGCACTTTTACTGGCGCTTCATAAGAAGAAGAGGAATCGTCGTTACTGGGTACACCCGTTGAATACTCAAAGATTAACAGAAAGTCAATTCTACATCAAAAGAGCAAAAATGCGAGCATATCCAGAAGAATTCTTCAAGTATTACAGAATGTCCATAAAATCCTTTGATGAGCTTCATAATGGCATACGAGAGAAAATAAAAAAGCAAAATACATGTATGAGATTGTGTTTGGACACGGAAGAAAAATTAACCATAACATTAAGGTATGTATTTAATTATTTATTTTTAATCATATTCTTATAAAGGTGCATATCTCGTAGGTACATAGGTAGGTACGTTACACATTTCGATTCATTATTATCAACATGTTACATAGTTAATTAAATTTTAAATATTTTTTAATATTATCCTCTTGGGAATCTTCAGACTGTAGAATTATAAACTGAGCCTGACTATCTTCAGCAGTAGTCTCTGGTATAGTATACTCGGGGTAGTCTTGCACGGCATGTTGTTGGTTAGCTGAATGGGGAGGTGTGACATTTGTAATTGAGCGTATAACTATTTTAGGCTTAGAGGTACTTGCACTGGGTACAGGTGATGGAGATGAATTATAGTAGCTTTGCGGTGCAGGAGTGTATACATGGCTAGAATGAGGACTTGGCAATGACCCTAGTGAATTGTCACTGTATGTATATGAAGATTGTGATGGAGATGGTTCGTTTTCCATGGTAATTTTTTTTACTAATTGAAGCATACCCAGTTGAAAATCAATTTTTTGTTTAGGGTTCATTTTCTTCATATAACTTCTGAAACTCATCAAAAAATTGGTATCATCGTCTTCGTTAGTATTGCATGGCATACCGGTTGTTTTTTGCCTCTGTTGCAATATATTTAATATTTCACTCGGAACATCTTTCTTCTTTTTCACCACAGGTTTATTTGTTACTGGAGGTGACTCCATATGATCTTTGGGAACTTCCGGTTGAATATTTTGTTCTTCATTTTCTGGTTGAGAGTCTAATCCTAACTCCTGTGCATAATTCCCCTCAGAATCTCTTTTTGTAAACATCGGTGTTAGAAAATAAAGTAATTGGCTGTATACATATGTTTTAGACTTCTTAGCTGCACTGCCAGTAGGAACATTTTTGTTTTTTTGCACTTCTTTGCGATAGTAGTCCCTGATGTTTGTCCACTTCTTCTTTAATTCGGCACCTGGAATAAATAATATTATTGTTTGATTTTCAGATTTCTGGCAACTGGTTGTAATTTTGAAGAATTAAAAACAGATTATCTGGTGGGAAGCCGAACTGTATCTGCGCTTGTTAAAGAAACCTGTAAAGTTATTTGGGAAGTGTACCAACACTTAGAAATGAATCCACCATCATCAAAAGAGCGTTGGATAGAAATTGCAGAAAATTATTATAAAAATACTCACTTCCCAAACTGCGTAGGTGCAGTTGACGGGAAGCATATCCGTTTGATCTCCCCTCTACATAGTGGGTCTGCTTTTTATAACTATAAAAATTACTTCTCTATTGTATTGATGGCAGTAGTAGATTCAGACTATCGGTTCATAGCTATAGATGTTGGTGCTTTTGGCAGAGACAGTGACAGCAATATTTTTAACAATTGGGTTTTTGGGAAGAGGTTAAAAGAAAATCGCCTTAATTTGCCTGAACCAAAATCTCTGCCAGGAACTAATGGCCCGCCTTTACCGTATGTGTTTCTAGGCGATGAAGCCTTTCCACTAAACAATAATTTTTTGAAACCTTATCCAAGATGTAATCTCAATAACCAACGTCGAATTTTTAATTATCGTCTGAGTCGATCTCGACGTATTGTAGAATGTGCTTTCGGTATTCTTTCAAACAAATGGAGAATTTTTCATACAAATATGACCATTTCGCCCGATTTTGCTGTTCTAGTAACGAAAACAGCATGCGTATTGCATAATTTTGTACGTAGACGAGATGGTTATAACTTTACTGATACTTTGACGCATTATTTCGAGGATTTGCCATTCAGTTCTTCACGACAATCCACAAACAGAGGCAGAACTGTAAGAGATAATTTTGCTGAGTACTTCATGACGCCGCCTGGAGAACTGTCATATCAATACAGCCAAAGAATTATCAACCCTCTTTAATACAACAATAAAAATAATAACAAGTACTTACATTTGTTTGCTTTGTCTGTGCACTGTTCCCAGTTATCAAAAACTTCCTTACAAATCTGTTCCCAGGCCAACTCCTTTATGTCTCTATTGTGGTAGTCCACATTGTTAATATCCCATATACATGGATATTTTTCTACAGACATTATTAAATTTTCGGCCTCACACATTTTCTAACATACATATAAAACTAGCACGAGCACGATACACGTCCACAGACTACTTAGAGATACTATACACGTCCACTCGCAACAACGCTAGCGCGAGTCTGAATGGAAATTTCCGTTCGTGTGCGGCGGCTGAGCCAAAATGTACGAGATCGCTGCGTTCGGGATGACGTCATTAGGTTTTTTTCCGTTCTAACAACCCGAACGCACGGGGAAAATTTCGAAACGGATATTAGGTTTTTTTCCGTTCGGAAAAAATAAGTACGTGTGCGCGTGTTTGAACGTTTTGTATGAAAGAAGAGCATTCAGGTTTCCGAATCTGCATTCCTGATTAGGAAACCTAATCAGGAAACCGTGCGTGTGCGGCCGGCCTTAAAGGCTCCATCAAACACAGGCGGTACGAGCGGTAGAGCGGTAAAGGGCGGTACGGCAGTACCGCAACCGGACCTGTGTGAGCCCTTCTTATATAACCAGTACAATACAGATGCCCGCCCGTCTGCTATACCGCTCGTACCGCATGTGTGTAAAGGAGCCTTTAACTAGACTGTGCACGAACATTTTTTGTTCAGCTACCATGAGATCTAAAGGCATAGCTTTATGCTATTTCCTTAACAAGTTGTAGTTAGACGAAACCCATTAAGTACCTAACCAAAAGGAGTCCACACGCCTATGCACCGAAGTCTGCCAAGTCAGTGGGGGGTGAAGAAACGCAAACAAACCAAAATATAAGCAAGTTTACACGCACACATATGTATTTAACTAACACTAGCTGAAAATTAACGCAACACAAGCGCAACCAGACCGATATATTTATATAAAGAGCATGAGTTAGGTACTTAATGACGAAACCGGACGGAGCGAGAGGGACCCTTTGGTAGAGTCTGGCGAAAATTGATAATGGAATTTTGCATCTGATGGTACTTATATGTCCCACTTTACACAAGACCAATGGGATAACTTGTCCCACTAAAGTTTGTTACAGGACTGAGGCATCAGTTTTACTTCACCATAGGAAAATTGTGCCCCAAACAGTCCAGGACTTTTCACTTGACAGTTTGACTTTGAAAATTTCGGCTTGGCAATTTTTATTTTCAGTCTGTGGCATAGCCTGTGGTCAAGAATACGAACATGGGTTGTTATTACCTCGCAAAAAATAATTGTTTTAGTATGTTTTGCGCGTTTCTTACAGATAAGTTATGTTTTTATTTTATGGAATAAAGCTAATATATTCGCTATGTTAAAATATTTTCATACACTTTCACTTTCAAATATTAAGAAAATTCAAAAATGATATTTTCAGTCTTTCTACTGCCCCGAAAAATATCAATCCTACAAAAAGTTGATGAAAATCGAAGTTGTAGGAAATTAATTTTCAAACAACTTTTGATTCGATAGCTTCTGATGAAAAATTTAAATAATACAAGTTATTGAAAAAACAAAATGGTGCAACTACTCGTATGTTATCAAAAAAATATCGATCCTACAAAAAGTCGATGGGAATGAAAGTTGTAGAAAATCAATTTTCAAACAACTTTTGTTCCGATATTTTCTGATGAAAAATTGAAATAAAACAAGAAATTGAAAAAATAAAAGGTACGCCTATAATTTTCTTAAAATAGCATTTTGTTTCTTCAATAACTTGTGTTATTTCAATTTTTTATCAGAAAATATCGAAACAACAGTGGTTTGAAAATTGATTTTCTACAACTTTCACTCCCATAAAATTTTCATAGGATCGATATTTTTCGAATATGACGGGGTGTCATTTTATTTCTTCAATAACTACCTACCAGCAATGGTTAAATATATTTGGCGCACGCTGGACCAATCTGATGAACTGATGCGATCATCGCGTCGTGTGTGCCCAGTTGTTCAAATAGAGAACTACCAACTACCTTTTAATTCACTGAATGAGCTCCCAGTTGGAGTGATGCGAAAAACTGATCAGTTTAACTAACCGTGTGTGCCCACCTTAAGAAGTACATACTTGCTCCAAGGCAAAGTGTGAATGAGAGAAACAAAAATTAAGAATTAACTAGATCAGACGAGAATAATAATATTACGAGTAAGCGAGATCACAACGTACAAAAGTTGCTTAGAATGAGGGAGATTTTTTTTTTTTTTTTTATTTTCATAGTTTCTGTTGGTCACATTGAAATGTGACAAGCACGCGAGTCAAAGTTGATGACACGTAAAATTAATTTTATTGAATAGTGCACGTCCAACAGTGATTTCAGTGGTGAAATTAGAGACTTATAGACATAATCTATCGTGCGATAATGGTTATGTGTCATATCTTAGGCTGCAAAAGTATATAACATAACCTTTAATTTGTAAGTACTTTTTAAGATTTTTACTTAAAATTTTCCTTGAATTATATATAAATTCACCTTGAATGTATTCATGACTGAGGGGCATACGGCTTATTCGTGGTATTAACCGAAAGTAGTAGTCACGAATTATTACATTATTATAGAGAAGTTAGCTTGTCAGACATTTTCTGATGTTTTTTTAATTTTGGCGGGTTCCATGATTTTCGCTCCCTTACGGGTGTGTATCAGATTTCTTGAGGAATCGGTCGATACGAGTGGTTGTAGAAGGCTTCTCGTCAGACCTAATGGCTATCAATGCCGGTGTTCCTCAGGGGTCAGTGCTCTCTGCGACCCTCTTTCTACTGCATATCAATGATCTGCTAAAGCCCGGGATCTTTGGATACGCAGACGACGTTACAGTCGTGGAGAGTTACACATCCGATGCAAAAGCCAGCGGGCCACAGATCGAGTCACTCAGAGAGGCTATGGTCGAACGGCTCAATTTGAGTCTGAAGGCGGTGTCTGACTGGGGTGATGCTAACCTGGTCAAGTTTAATGCCACGAAGATCCAAGACTGTTTGTTTTCGGCCAAAAAGAGACCCTTTCAATTGTCTCCCGCTTTCCGAGGTGTCTCCGTTCCTGTAACTGGCAGCTTGGAACTATTAGGAGTTTCGCTCTCATCGACTCTTAACTTTGGCTCTTGCATAGAGTAAAAAGCCCAATTAGCCCCCATAAAACTTGGTGTTCTCTCTAAGGTGAGATGGTATTTCACACCTGAGCAACTACTTAGCCTTTATAAAGCACAAGTCATTGTCTTGCATGGAATACTGCTCTCATCTTTGGGATGGCTTTGCCAAATATCAACTGAAGGCTCTGGAGTCGATTGAGCGGCGAGCCAGGAGGCTGATTGACAACGACACCTTGACTAAGTCGCAGCTGCAAAGTCTTGAGTATCGACGTAAGGTGGCGTGTTTGTCGGCCTTTTATCGGATTCACTTCGGAGAGTGCGCTCAGGAGTTGCATGATCTGGTCCCACCTGCCCCTTTCTTCTATCGTACGGCTAGGCTAGGTTTCGAATCCTCTTTCCTCATACGCACAGCCAGAATGTGGAACGCTTTGCCTGTGTCTGTCTTCCCGCTAAAGTATAACGTGGGTGTCTTCAAATCCCGAGTAAATAGGTATCTTCTAGGTAAGCTTGCTACATCCTAGACCGCATATCTGCTCAACATCAGGCAGTATGTAGTTAAACGCAAACCTACAAGAATTAAAAAAAAATGCCGATTAGTGATGGGCGACAAATGATCGTGACGTGTCATTTTTGGGTCTTCAATCACGTAAAATAAGAATTCGCGGGTGTTTTAACTGTCGAATTGAAGCACTGAGGCACTATTTATTTATTTACTTATTTAATCTAACTATCATGGATTTATCATATAAATAGGGTTGAGCACTGGCAAAGAAAATCATGCCGACAAGGATATCACATCAGAGGATTGTGTCTCTTTTCAATGACCACAACATCTCGATCATCTCGGGATATAATATTTTTTTGGAATGTTACTGCACGCAGGAATCGCATTTATCTTACCCTTAACTCGTCGTCCTTCATCATCGTCGTCGTTTTAGCAATAGGACGCCTACTGCTGGGCTTAGGCCTTCCCTAAAGATCTCTATAAAGCCAATCCCCATAAAAGCAATGGTCTAGAATTAAAATAATTATTTACGGAAATAATTCAGTTTCAAGTTTGACAGCTGTTATCGGAAATGTACTCGTAGATCTCGAAGAGTTCTTTCACATTTGTTACTACAGCAATGGTCTAGAATTGATAATGACGGAGATAAACCACTTTTAAGTTTGACAGCTGTCATCGGAAATGTAGGTAGATCTTGATGAGTTCCTTCCAAGGACTTTGTATACTATCTGGACTGCGCACACGAAATTTGGCTCAAAGTTAGTTTAGGAAAATTCAACCTTAATGCGTTGTAACAAAACATATATTCCTTTGAAATGGCATAAGAGAGACGCTGTGCCGAGTGAGACTTCCCAAAGTGATGAAGTTGTCCCGCTCGCACTATTGCCATTTCGGAACGACATTTATATATGGTAGAATTATTACCTGTAAAGCCGCAACTGTCTTAACCATTTCTTAGTTTTTTTAACAATGTAGTTTGTTAAGATTTTAGTTAAAATTGCGAATAGATGCCAATAAACAGAGTTTGATATTTATTTTGTATGAATATACCTACGTCTTTACGATTAACGGTTATTTTTTATTTTTGACTAGAGTATCACCGTCGATTGCAAATGGCGTACTATGGTGTATACAAAGAAGTGTAGTAGGGTGACAATGCTGGACATATTTCTTAAACATGCTGGGTGTACAATTGGTGTATAGCCGTGGTTGTCATTTTTAATTTTTTTGGGTTGTAGATTTCAAAATTGGCATCCATTTTGGAATTGAAGATGGCGGACGTCACTATTTGCTAAAAGTCGCGATGGGTGTCGCTTTAGAGGTTTTTGGGGGTGTAGATTTCAAAAATGGCATCCATTTTGAAATTAACGATGGCGGACGTCACTATTTTGAAAAAGTCGTCATGGGTGTCGTTTAATAGGTTTTCGGGGTTGTAGATTTCAAAAATGGCATCCATTTTGAAATTAAAGATGGCGGACGTCACTATTTTGAAAAAGTCGTCATGGGTGTCGTTTAATAGGTTTTTGGGGGTGTAGATTTCAAAAATGGCATTCATTTTGAAATTAAAGATGGCGGACGTCACTATTTTGAAAAAGTCGTCATGGGTGTCGTTTAATAGGTTTTTGGGGGTGTAGATTTCAAAACTAGCGTCCATTTTGGAATTAAAGATGGTGGACGTAATTTTTTTGAAAAATCGTCATGGGTGTAGTTTTCGAGGTTTTTGGGGGTGTAGATTTCAAAAATGACATCTATTTTGGAATAATTAGAGATAGCAGATGTTGCTTTTTTGAAAAAGTCGTCATAAGTGTTATTTTTTGAGAATTCGGTGGTTCATATTTCAAAATTGGCATTCATTTGGAATTGAAGATGGCGAACATTACTTCAAAACGGATGCCAATTTTGAAATATACACCCCCAAAAACCTCGAAAACTACACCCATGACGATTTTTCAAAAAAGTGAGGCCGCTATTTTTTATTTCAAAATGGATGCCTTGTTTAGAAGCCTTAAAATTCTGTTAACTGCGGAAGTCGACTATTCGTGAACAAGTTTTCGTGATTAAGATTTTTCGTGATAAGGTCTATTTGTGACAAAGTTTTCCGTGAAAAAATTTTTGTGAAAAAATTTTTCGTGGTTAAGTAGGTACTGACACGGGTTGCGTGATATGTGTCAAGATTACATCTATGAAATTTAAACGTTCATCAACACCGTAAATATGGATTCCAGACCATTACTGAAGGAACTCATCGAGATCTACATTTCCGATGACAGCTGTCAAACTTAAAAGTGGTTTATCTCCGTCATTATCAATTCTAGACCATTGCTGTCTTAACAAAGGTGAAAGAACTCTTCAAGATCTACATTTCCGATAACAGCTGTCAAACTTGAAACTGAATTATTTCCGTATATATTAATTCTAGACCATTGTTTTTATAGGGATTGGTTTTATAGAGATCTTCAAGGAAGGCCTATGCCCAGCAGTAGGCGTCTTATTGCTAAAGCGACGACGATGACGCAGGACGACGAGTTAGGGGTAAGATAACTGCGATTCCTGCGTGCAGTAACATTTCAAAGAAAAATTATATCCCAAGATGATCGAGATGTTTTGGTCATCCTACTTGGAAAAGAGACACAATCATCTGATGTGGTATCCTTGTCGGCACGTTTTTCTTTGCCAGTACTCAATCCTGTTTATATGATAAATCCATGGTTCATTCACTTTTGTGATAACAGTAATGGTCTGGAATCCATATTTACGGTGTTAAACAACATTTAAGTTTCATAGATAGATGCAATCTTGACACATATCACGCAACCCGTGTCAGTAATTAATCACGAAAAACTTTTTCACGAACGACTTTTTCATAAAAAACTTTATCACGAAAACGTAATCACTAAAGACTTTGTTACGAAAATTCTATCACGAAAAATCTTAGTCACGAAAACTTTTCCACGAATAGACTTTGTCACAAAAAATCTTAATGGTCACAATTTGGTAACAATAACAATAATTTTTAGGCTTCCGTAAAGTTTTCGAGGTTTCTGGGGGTATCTCATGGTCTATTATTAACTCTTCTAAGGGGTGTCTATTTAAAATTGGCATCCAATTTGGAATTAAAAATGGCGGGCATCACTTTTTTGAAAAGGTCGTCATGGGTGTTGTATAATAGGTATTTGGGGGTGTAGATTTCAAAACTAGCATACAACTAAGTTAACGTTTTTTATTTAACTAAAAACTAGTTAATAAGCACTTAGGAAATAATTTTGCCAGCTAGTTGGCAATACTCAATACTGTCACGAAAATGACATTGTCAAGTCAATTGTCAATAAGATTGTCAATTATAATCATGTTGTCAATATTGTCATGAACACAAGTCATGAAACTCCGCAATGGAAAAGAGTTTTCAAACACGAAAATAGACCTTGAAACAACATTATTGCCTGATTTTTTTTCCATAGAATAAGAAAATATGTCGTAGTGTAATGTGTAATCACTAAGCGAGTGGATCAGTTTCTTCGGTTCCTTCCGAATCGTATTCTAATCATGGACGACCTTACCACGAATCATTATGAACAACAGCTGTATACAATGTTCAAATCGTTCGACGTGAACAACGAGGAGTCCCTGGATGAATCCGCAGTAAATAAATTGTGCGACGCGTTACAGCTGGAGGAGCGCGGGGCGGCCCTCGTCGACACGCTGTTCGAGCGGCGCGCCGGCCGCGTCTCTTTCGCGCAGTTCCGGAGCGGGCTGCTGAGCGTGCTGGGCGAGCCGCGGCCGCCCGACGGCGCGCCGCCGCCCGATGCCATCGACGACGCCGCCGCTCGCGAGCTCGAGCCGCGGTTTGTGTTCGGATCCAAGAAGTACGGGCGGCGCTCGCGGCCGCAGCACGCCGGCGCCGCGGCCGCTGACGAGCCGCGCGCCGCGTCCGCCTCTCGACTGGAGGAGGCCGCGCGGCCGCGCTACCGGCGCAGCGCCTCGGCTGTGGAGCGCCGCGAGGACGAGCCCGCGCTCGAGCACGATCGCCTCATCGGCCGCGACGACGCGCTCGCCCTCTGCCGCTCGCTGCGCATGCACTCCATCGACCGCCGGCTCGTTGAGCGCATCTTTGAAGACTCGTCGACCCCCGAGACCACCGTTGGAGAATTCTTCGAGAGGCTCAACTCGTCACTCGCTCACGCCATGGACGATGGGGGTGAGACCGAGAGCCGCGAAGAGGCGGAAGGCGCGCTGGCCGTGGAGCGCGTGGCAGAGGCCTGGGAGGGCGCCGGCGTGCGGCGACCGCGCCGCCTGCTTGCCGACCTCGGGTTCGTGGCGGCCGCGCGCGCCGCCGACATCGAGCGCGCACTCGACGACGAACTGCGCGCCTTCGACGAGCCGGTCGAGGGCCGCGCCGCGCTGCTGGCGGGGGCGCTGGCGCTCGCGCGCATGCGCGCTGCCGACGCCGAGAGCGCGCGCCGCACCGCCGCCGCCGAGCGCGACAAGCTGCGCGCCGACGTGGCTGAGGCCAACGAGCGCGCGCGCCTGCTCGCGCGGGAGGTGGATGAGAGCCACGCGCACATCGAGAACGAGCTGAAGGCGAGCGTGAAGCGAGCCGAGGCGCGGCACGCGGAGGAGGCGCGGCGCGCGGCGACCGAGGCCGCGGCCGAGAGCGCGCGCGCCGCCGCCGAGCGCTCGCGGCTCGAGGGCGAGGCGGCGCGCGCACGTGAAGCAGAGGTGCGCGCGCGAGCCGAGGCCGCCTCGGAGCGTGCACGCGCCGAGGAGCTGGAGGCGCGCGCGCGGGCTGTGGAGGACCGGTGCGCGGCGGCGGAGGGAGAGGCAGCACGCAGCGCGGCGCGGCTGCGCGAGGCGGAGGCGGCAGGCGCGGGCGCGGCGCGCGCGGCGGAGATGGCGCGCGCGGCCGAAGCGCGGGCGGAGGAGCTGGCGCGCGACAACCAGCGACTGCGGGACCGCGCGGACGAGCTCGCTGCGGCGCTGGAATCGCGCGCGGAGCCCGCGCCGGCCGCGCGCCCCGCGCCCCCGCCGCCCGCCGCCGCGCTCGCCGCCGAACTCGGGGACCTGCTCACCGAGCCGGTGAGTAACATGACATTGTGGGTGTGGATCTTTATATAGTTAGTAGCCAGCAAGATTAATCAGTTATTTTTCTAACAAAAATTTAAGAGTTAAAAAGATTTCAAGTTAAGTAATTTTATTCATTCTTGGGAAACAAAAGGATTTCTTTTTTTCAGTACTGTATACAACACCTTCTGCTGAACAATGTTGTTTATTGTCCTAATTAATCCGCTTATTCCCGATTTGTAATTCTAAGCCTAGGTCTCCATATACGAGGGTCATTCAATAAATACTTAGCCTACAAAAAGTAAACGAAAATTTTGGAAAAGTGGCAATTTATTTTTCAACATAGTCTCCTTTTAGTTCGATACACTTAGCCCAGCGATGCTCCAACTTTTTTAACCCGTCCGAAAAATAGTTTTTGTCAAACTCTGCAAAATAGGCCTCCGTGGCGGTGATGACCTCCTCATTTGATCCATATCTATTCCCGGCGAGAGATTTTTTCAGATTAGGAAACAGAAAGAAGTCACAAGGGGCCAAATCCGGAGAATACGGTGGATGGGGCAGCAATTCGTAGCGTAATTCGACCAATTTGGCCATGGCAACGGCAGACGTGTGAACCGGTGCGTTGTCGTGGTGAAACAGCACTTTTTTCTTCGCCAGATGGGGTCGTTTTTTCTTTAATTCGGCGTCGAATCGGCCCAATAAATCGGCATAGTAAAGCCCTGTAATTGTTTTACTCTTCTCGAGGTAATCGATGTAGATCACACCTTGTGAATCCCAGAAAATGGTGGCCATAACTTTTCCGGCCGATTTTACAGTTTTCGCCTTCTTTGGAGCACGTTCCCCGGTCTGGATCCATTGTTTTGATTGCTCCTTGGTCTCTGGTGTGTACCAGTGGATCCAGGTTTCATCGACGGTCACAAAACGATGCAAAAACTCCGCTGGATTCCGCTTAAACAGCGCCAAACACGTCTCCGATGTGGTCTCACGGTTGCACTTGTTTTCCGGTGTGAGTAAACGCGGCACCCATCGCGCCGACAGCTTTCTCATGCCGAGTTCCTCGTGAAGAATATGATACACTGTTTCTTCTGAAATGCCTACAGTCTCAGCTAGCTCCCAAACCTTCAATCGGCGATCTGCCAATACGAGATCATGGATTTTTTTTAATGTTTTCCTCTGTAGCAGCTGTTTTCGGTGCACCTGGACGTGGTTCATCAAAAACCGACGTACGGCCACGTGCAAACTCGTTGAACCAATTCTTGACGGTGGCCATCGATGGAGAAGAGTCACCGTACACAGCATCCAAGCGCTCTTTGACTTCGATGCGCGTTTTCCCTTCCAAAAATAGGAATCTAATCACCGAACGATATTGCTCTTTTTCCATTTTTGTAAAACCGATCGATACGTTCGCTTCCATAAGTTGTCAAATTAAAACAAATGAAGGGATTGGAATGAAAATTTGAAAAAAGAATTAAAAAAGAATGTGCTACACTGTGGTAAAACTCTTTTGAAACTACAGCGCCCTCTGGCGATGAGGCTAGGTACTTATTGAATGCACCTCGTAACTCTGGTCTACTTCGAAGTAGGGGCCCTAAGACAAATGGCCAAGTATTACATATACTATACTATAGGGTGGCAGAGGGGTTTATTGTTTGCTTATTTCTGATGACATGGGGTGGAGGGTTCTAGATGGTGATTACGTCAGCAATAGTTATTTGTTTCTTTACACATATGTGTGTTAAAGTCATCTTCAATCTACATATTTTCTTATTTCTAGAATTAAATCTATTGCTCATGAATCAAGAAAAAAAAGAAAAATTATAAAGATTCTAATCTAATAAGATAGCAAAAAAAAGAGCTTTGGTTACTTTTGCTGACAAGGGGGGGAGCAGGGTAAATACTTGTACAGCAATAGATAAGCACTGATTAATTGTTAATTTCAATCAAATACAGGATGGTGGCGCAGCGGGGGAGGACGTGGGGGCGGGGGGCGGGGAGGACGCGGAGGAAGAGAAACAGAAGCTCACCGAGCTCGTCAAGTCAGTACACTCTCACATTGTACATACAACCACGGATTTTATTTTTTTTTATTTTTTTTAAATTTTTTATTTAAAGGGCTTTGTCACATAGCGACCACATCGTCCTGTACAAGATACATAACTTAAAACTAAACTTATCTTTTTAAACCTATATCTACGAGTTTGTAGCCAAAATGGAGTTGTAAAAGCCAACGTCTTTAATATTTTGTGTAGAACATAGTCTTCTAAATGACTCGTTACGCACACATTCCAACAATATGTGGAGAGTATCTTCATAAACGCCGCGTTTTTTTCATCAGATATCTAAACTTATTAGTTAGAATATGTGCAGAACGGAGTCTGAGGGCTGTCACGAGCTCGCTGCGATTGAGATGGCTATGACTAATCCAGGGGTACTTTAAAATTTCCGGTTGTATAGTCTTGTACCAGATTCCTTTCATTCTTTCACCGAGCCAAGTGTTGAATGGAGCCTTTCGAGTCTGTTAAGATGACCAACTTACGGACATTGATTGCATGAACGTAATTTAAAGCTTCGGAAATTGCCAGTAATTCAATATGCATGATTGAAATATCAGAATCAATTTTAAGTTTCACGTAACTATTTTGATGAGGATCCAAAAAGGCAGCGCCACCATTACTTCTATCTTTCGAGCCATCGGTAAAATTTTTATAACTCTCTCCATATTGTTGGTTGATATAGGTGATGCAGGTAGATTTTAAAGTTTGATCGTGATAAGTTCGTTTAGCGCGGTCAATGGAAGGAATTGAATTGAACAGCACCTGCGTTAGGTTAATGTTGCTCATCCAGGTGTCTAACACGAACATCTCAGGTAAGGGGCTACTATAAATTGGTACTGAATTTAATTCATGGTGAATAGATACGAGTGAAGGAATTTTCTTTTTACGCCAATAACGTGCTCGAGTAGTATTGGATAGGTCTTGTAAAATTTCGATTGTTTTATTACTTGAAAATGATTTAGCTTTCAACAAAAAATTTGCAGCCAGAAATCTTCTACGGAATTGAAGCGGAGAGAGATACAGGTCACTTTCCATGACATGGATAGGCGTGCTTCTAATGTATCTTCCAATAACGCGTAAAGTTTGAAATTATTTTTTTTATTTATGGTTTAAAACACTGGGCTCGATCACCAAAATTATGATCACTTTGATGTAAGGTCAAACAAAAACACCTTAAAATAATTTAAAGTACAATGTTTACGTCCTTCAAAATGAACACAGCATGATTTACAACTTGACATGAAATTCACAGTCTGCATTAATTTTTGTAAAGCATTTGATGTGGTTGATCACGAGTCGCTGATATCTGTGGTTCGCTGTTACGATGATGTGAATCCTACCTGCAAAATCTTTTTTATTACTTTGTTTAATATTTTTTATTATACATTGATCCGTATATCAAACTCCAGTAACAAGTGATTTAACTCGCTAATCCGTCGGGCTACGTCGGTAATCTTAGTTCGCCTACGGACAGTACTGATTCCATCTCGCAGAGAAATTCCGAGCATAGTTCTTTCTGTAAATTTCCGTAGTGAAACATTACCGTTTCGTGATCAACAATAAGTATTGAAAGCTTTCGAGTGACCGGTAACCCCGGACACTGTATGAAGTCGAGATGTAACGTGCATGTCCCGATCGAACGCCGGGCCGGGCGTGACGTGACGTGACGTGTCGTGTCGTGCAGGGAGCTGGAGGCGAGCCTGGAGCTGATGCGCGGCGAGTACGAGGCGTGCGAGGAGTACTGGGCCGGCAAGCTGCGCGAGGAGCGCGCCGCGCACGAGGCCGACGCGCGCGCCGCCGCCGACCGCCTCGCCGACCTCGTGGCGCGCATCGCCGACTTCGAGCGGCGCCTCGCGCCCCCGCCCGCGCTGCCCGCCATCCCCGAGCACGCCGCGCTCGAGGCGCAGGTGGAGGCGCTCGACGCCGAGTTCGCGCGCTACCGCCGCCACGCCGAGGCCCGCGCACGCACGCTCGCCGAGCGCCTGGCGCGCGCCGAGCGCCGCCGCGCCGCGCCCGCGCCCGCGCCTCCCGCGCCCACGCCCGCCGAGCTGGGCGCCCGGTGCGCGCGCGCCGAGGCGGCCGTGCGCCGGCTGACGGCGCGGCTGGCGGCCGCCGACGTGCTGGTCAAGGAGCTGTACGTGGAGAACTGCCACCTGGCGCACGCGCGCCCGCTGCCGCTCTGACCGCGCGCGCCTGGCGCGTGTCCGCTCCCGTCCGGGTTAACACATATCAATGATGCGGTCACCTAACACACTCATTTTCAAGTTACTCCCAAACATGAAAAATAACATAATGAAACATTATTTCAATGTTTTTCTATTGCTTCGACTTTTCACAGTAGAAAACGTGCCTTTGTCGAAAAATTAATGGTGAAATGTGACAAATATTTACGAATGTACAACATTAAAAAATACTGTTCAATTACCGATTGTACATTCCGCGAACATTGTACATTCCTATTAGATAAATATTAGTGTATAAAAATGATACAGATGGAAACTTAGTGCTACGACTGATCTAGTTCATAGTCTTGACCACTCTATATATGCTCAAAAAATAACGAATATCTTTTTTTCAAAATAAAATACTCCACGCATATTCATTCTAAATTTTACTAATTGAATCAAATTTTGTGAGCCTGTAATGGTCGAAGCAGCTTATTTATTTATTTATTTATTAATCCATTACTTGCCGCATTCACAGCGTACGCCAAGGCATGCGACAAGCTAGCTATTTACACTTCATTTTTAACATTCTACATTAAACATTTCAAAGAATAAAATAAAACATACAATAATAAACATAATGTCAAAGTAAAATAAAAATAATTAATCATAATTCGTAGAAACAAAATTAAATGTCAGAAAAAAAAGTCATAATGAAAAGAAAAAAAAAAAAAAGTTGATGTCAAAACACAAAACATTACAATAATAACTAAACATTAACTTAAAAAACTGATATACACATTCATAAATACAAAAAACTTTACCAAAAATATGTCAACGTCTGGATGTTGAGCAATAAGAGCATTGAGCAGAGAGACGGCCTGCGCTGTGGGAGCAGACTGGGACGTGCACGTGAGCGTGCGTGGCGTCGCGAACAGGCGCCGCGCGTGCGGTCGCCGTGCTCGCTCCGGCGTGACGAGCGCCAGGCGCGACAGACACTCAGGATTATCAATTTTATTCTGGAGTAACAGGTAAAAGTGCAACATTATAGCGCACTTACGCCTGAGCTCCAGTGTATTGATGCCTACCATTCCCGCTACGAAAAGGGATGGGTAGAGGTACGGATAGTAACCATACAATTTCGCATATAGGTATCGAGCGAACCGCCTTTGCACCTTCTCTACCATGAGCTTGTACTTGTTCTCGTGGGGGTCCCATATAATGGAGTTGTATTCGAGTTTACTCCGTACAAACGCATAGTAGAGGGTAACAATGGTGCTCCTGTCTCGGAACTGTCGGGATTGTCTCATGACAAATCCGAGAGACTTGTGAGCGCGGTTGCACACCTCGATAATGTGGTCATTAAATGTCAACTTGGTATCCAGAGTCACACCGAGATCGCGAATATGTTGCACACGCTCCAAAGGGGCACCGGCGAATATTATTATTATTATTATATTCGACTACTTATATTCGACTACTCAGTTTCCACCTGTACATATTTGGTATCAACCTATCTAGTTAAAATTTAATTCAACAACATTTTAAGATTTGCAAAAGTGCCTTTTACGAATAATAATCTATAAAAAACTGATAGTTATTACGTATACATAATTCTGAATTATACTGTAATGATGTAAAATGTGGCATCTATCATAATAAGCATCTCGATTTCTTTAAAACGAAGTAATTTTATTATAAGCACTTAAAGTATGAATGTGTTTGACGCGGGCTGCGTCGTGCGTCGGCTGGAATCTTCTGTGGCCGCGCTTCACTAGTCACGTGGTATCATTCAAGAGTTTGTGAGGTTTCATCTGAGAAATGAGCAAGGTTTTTATTAGAGCTTCGCAAAAACGTAAAAAATGCTATTCTATTTTTCTCCCATCAATGCTGAGAGCTTAGTATTATAAAAGTATTACTTACTCCACTCTTCTCAAAGTGAGCGATAACGCCCCCTTGTGGTTCAGAAGGGGGCGTTGTCATAACAACTAGAATTTACTGCGCTCACAAGTTGTGGGAGTAGTATGACTTTCAGCACCCCTAGCATGGCAAAGGTATAAAAACCATTTTATCCAATTTTAATGTCAGTTGTCAATGTCAGTTCATACTTTTTCTCCCCCCTCCGAGGGGATCAATTGGCGGAAAGAGAATTTGTTCCTTTGCCATGCTAGGGGTACTAAAGGCAATATGAGGCTCTGAGGAAATAAAACGGTATCATTACGCAAACAAGAATAGTATATTTGCAATACCTTAATTTTTTTTTTGCAGGCTGTAGTTGCGTGTTGTACACTTGTCATGTGTATCCACATTATCAGTATTTTGCAACCAGATAGCGAGGTTGCAAAACAATTTATTTTGAAGTAATTTCATAGTTTGATTTTTCTTCTCAATCGGAAACCGGGAAGTTAAATCCGACTTGCAAGATTCCGCCCGAACTTACATAAGTACATCCATTGCAAATCAAATAAAAGCTTGTAATTACCAATGTTCGATATTTGTAATAAGTAAAAAAATGCACCGTCGAAGGTGATCGCGTAAAATGTATTTTCAACATACTTGCTCATAAAGTGGCTCTTATTTCACTGCAATTAAGCACATAATGACACCTGTAATCAAACTGACTTTTATTAGTTGAGTTGCTTTGTTCTTAAAAAAAGTTTCGATACAAAAAAGATCGTGTGCAATAGTAGTAATACAAATAAATTAATGTAACTATGAAACCTCATTCATTTAGTCTATGGCCGATTGCCATTGTGCGCGCATAGGAGAACTGATTCATTTTTCCCGCCATTTCGAAACATTTTTCACAACTCGTTTTCACTGTTGAAAATATTTTTTAGTATCATTTTATTAACAAGTGTGTTGAAAAGTCGTATGCTACACGTGTGTATTGATGATTATCGTCCTCGGCTCTCTTAAGACCCTCGCCTTCGGCTCGATGGCGCCTCAGCGCTAATCACCAACATTACACACTTGTACCATAATGTAGTATTGTTGTAACGGAGTCGTGACGTGATAAGGTTGAGAAACACTGGATTAGATTAGAGTAATAGATTTGTTAATGTTTGCAATCATTGTTGTTATGCACGAAAAATTGTTAGAACGCAATTAAACAATTATTTTAGTTGCATTTAAGAAATTGTTTTTATAAATAGAAGAAACAACATTATTAAAGAATATTGTGTGTTTCAAATCATGTGACATTGTGTTGATAATATTTATAGTTATTATGTACATCTACCTAATAAGTCATAGTTATTATTTTACTTTAGTTGTTACTAAAGAGTTGTAGCGTCTTGTTCATAATCGCTCAATAAGTTGATCTCTTACACACTTACAACATAGTAAACATAGTTTATCATGACTATAAATACTTACCTTTAAAGTTTAAATTTAGTCTATGTGCAGCGCAAGTAAAGCAACCATATACCAGCTAAGTGTTGCCTTCGCTAGATTTTTCTATTGAGTTTTGTAAACACCAATACCTACAGGGTTATCGAGTGTTTATGAATAAGACTGCTATTTATTAGGATAAGCGAAAAGTTGTTCTTTCTTCCCTTGAGTTGTGAAATAGCCATCCAGTAGTGATGTCAAGTGATGTGTTCGACGTGGCGCCTGCCCAGTGCCACGGTTACTTGCTGCCGTGTAAACATGCAATTGTATACACCTATCTATACAGGGTGACTGGTAAACATTGAGCAACCTTTTAGGGGCTTATTCTGTACATCAAAACTAACAACTTTTGTTCTGCGACTTTTGTCAAAACTCAAAAAAAATTCAGCTGTTCCATACATTTGGTCGCGGGTGAACGATATTTTTCTATGGAACATCAATTTTTTTTTTAGTTTTGACAAAAGTAGCAGAACAAAAGTTGTTAGTTTTGATGTACAGAATAAGCCCCTAAAGGGTTGCTAAATGTTTACCAGTCACCGTAATTATTTGTTTAAAATTCGTATCTTGGTAACGATTTTGATGAAATTTGATTTATAATGTTTTTCGATCTTGATAGAGCATTCATAATAAAAAAAAATTGGTTGTCTCTAAAGGCGGTTTACGGACGATAATTGGACGTGATAATGTCTAAAAAGACTCTGAACCGAAGAAGATATAATAATACTACGTATCTGAACCGACCCGTGCTTTCTGGTTTCGCGTTTTCTCTAGGACATCGATAAAAATCGCGGTTCATTTTTAATTAAATTTACGTTCTGGTAGAAAACTTTTTTCACCTCTTACATTGTAACAAAATTATATGTTTTTGGTGTCAATCGCTTGAGTAAGAAATATTGCACGCTCATACATCTTATTTCTTTTAGAAAAGATTTTTTGTTTCTGTATACTTTTAAGCCAAAGTTTTGCATAAAAATATGACTTTTTAGGGGCTTATAATTTTAAGGTCATTTAAAAAACTAAGACGTATAAACCTAGCGATTGAAGTGCTGATTACATGAAAAAAAAATAACTCTAATCGGATAGTACTTAGAGTCAGATAAGAGCTTATTGTTTCTGTTTGCCCGAGTTGAACGCTTAGGCCGATCGTGCTTTTCTATCGCTTGTTCTGCTCTGGCTTGCACGCTCGGTTCAGGCGGAACGTGACAACGAGTCATGCTTTTTCGTGCGTGCAGCCGGCGTTCATCGATTTACAAGATGTTATCACGTCAAAAAAGTGTATCTGTATTGGTGGCATTTTTGATAAAACTTTTTCTTTATTTCGATACTCGGTCGCTCTCTTTTATTCATTACTTGTGAAAAGATATCTAGAATAAACAGAAAATGCTGTAGATGTGTATACGTATGGCTATGGACCCATATATTATTGTTAGTTCTTCCTCGTTTCCGCTAGGGGCGCTGTACAAAAATGTATGGAGACACAAAAACTACCAGTTTCCATTTACGTATACCAACCAATGCCCTTACGTATACATATCAACCCAGTGGCGGATTTACGTATTTGCCGCCAGTAGGCTGTTGTTGAATATTTCCGCCCCCTAAAATCTGCCGCCTTAGGCTTCAGCCTACTCAGCCTGCTGGCAAATCCTCCACTGTACCAACCCCTCTGATATTATTATATTATCACAGGGTCTACACGTCGTACAGGCCGCGCCACACAAGACGGCGGATGTGAAGTTATCTGCAAGCTGCGCTGACGTCGATTAGGTCACGCAGCTTGTAGCAACTTCCTATGCGCCGACTTGTATGATTCGGCCTATAGAAAGAGCTCATTGTACTATTATCATATTATTATTATATAAATTGCTATAAATCCACAAAAAATAATAGATGCTATTTTAAAAAGAAATATGATCCTAACAATTCTGGCCGTACAACTTTGCCAACAAATGTACAATGAGCTATTTTTGGTGTCACAGCTTTTGTGTGTAGCCCTGTATGTGTATACATTTTAATTGTGCAGTCATTTTATCACCATATTTTACCCTTGTAAATCAAATCAAAATAAGTTTATTTGTTAAATATTTTAGTCTTATTTTTTAATATCATCCAGAGTTTTTGTTAGTTTCTGTTAACACGACTGCCTAAGAAAAGTTTTGTTATTTTATAAGTTTAGTAAATAAAGGCGTAATAATGTATGAAAAAAACGCTGGTCGCAAATAAGCGTCTCACAGCCATGGCGCCGACGCTAGAAAAATCATGTGTATGCAATGTTCGCTAAACTACATTTACGATGATGCTACTAAAGAAGATACTACACTTCTTTACCCACGCTACAAAATTTGAAAGTCACCTAAAGTGGGCAAAATAGGCAGCTGTTCCCCGAGAGAAAAGCTCTATTTCAAATCAAGCATTTGTTCTATTTTGTCTTTAAAATTATAATTTGATATTTGTGTGGCGGCGTCTGCAACTGTGGCGATACTTTTGATTATACATCTGTCTAGATACCAAATTAGCTGATCAAAACGGCCCAAAAAATATGGGCCATAAATGGTGCCTATCCATACAAATTTTCGCAGGTTTGACATATTAAGTACGCGCTCATTGTCAAAGATCTGGGCCGTTTTCTTTGTGATTGATGTTTATGTTTGTCCATCTAGACAGGTGCATAATCAAAGGGCGATTCGTATGTACCCGATAGCACCAAATGCTGCGATCAGTGCGATGCCATGTTGTAATACAGATGCGGAAGTAATCGCTTCAAGTCTCTGATCACCATGAAACCCGCGAACCGGCGAGAGAAAGTGAGATGGAATAATACTCTTTTCTCTCGCTCGTCAAATGGAGTTCGAAACAAAGCGCAGGTTTTGCGACCTACGATGATAATAATATACTTGAAACTTGCCCTGTATTTAACTGAAACGAGATATCGAGATTATAATTTTGAACAACGTTTACTATGGGATCAACCCTGAATTCGCGTTTACGATGGATAAACTACACCAACCTAGCAGATTGGTGCGCCACTGTCGCAATTCCTGATTGCATACTTGTATAACAGGGTTGGCTATTAATTTTCATAGATATTATTAAAGTTCTTTATTTACACTTGGCCGAATTCTATGAGTGTGGCATCACCGCATGTTTATTTATCATGTGATTGGTTGTAAGACTAACACTGTGATGATTGTGAAGACATTTTTTTAAATAAATGAAATAATTATACATACACTCATTGCATTTTTTATTACCTTAAACAGGGAGCTCTCACACAAAAAGAAACCAGCTATTTCATACATTTAGTCGCGAGCCAATGGATTTTTCTACCGCAGTTTTTTATGGAATAGCTGATTTTTAGGATTCCGTACCTCAAACGGATAAAAACGGAACCCTTATAGGATCACTTTGTTGTCCGTCTGTGTGTATGTCAAGACTCTTTATCTCGGGAACGCGTAGAGATATCGAGTTGAAATTTAAACTGTATACGTATATCTATGGTCTCTTGCAGTTGTGTAAAAGAAAAACTTATCAGTTACCCTTTATATAAAAATTATAGCCGTTTATGTCGTAAAAAACCGCATATTTCGACACTCGCAAAAATCAAAACCTACAGGGTACTTCCCGTTGACGTAGGACTATGTTTGGCGAGAAACATTGTCTCAGAGTATACATATAGGAATAAAACTATACATTTTTATATAAATTACAAAAAAATTGGGCCTCAAAATTCACAAAATATACGTTCAAAATTCAAAGTGAGTAAATCGTATCATGTAAGGTATCATATAATTTTTTTTCCCAATTTTCTAGATTTGTACGGAACCCTCGATGTGCGAACCTGACTCGCACTTGTCCGGTTTTTTTTCTTGATTTCGGCGATAGTGGTCACTTGGTGTTGGTCACCTATTAGGTACTGAAGGTTTCAATTGGTATGTGTAATATTTTTAGTAAATCCTCGCACTTTGCAAAACACTTTGGGTAAAATCAACAGCAGCAACAAACAACTTGTTACAACGCAACTTTATACTCAGTAATTGCTAGAGCTACTCTGAGGGATTAGTCCAGGTTTACACGTAAACTGAAATTGCAGCTGTTTCTGTTTGGCTCTATCTATACATTCTTGTACAGCGCCCCTGGCGGAAACGAGGAAGAACTAACCAAAATATATGGAGCTACACGCGAACGGTAAACTACGCAAAATCTGGATATGGACTCTGGTCTTATTAATTTAAATTTATGACATAACTACTCGTTGACTGCATTCTCGTCAATTTATACCTCGGTACTTATTACTGCAAAGCTTTTTCAAAAAAGTGCTGGAACAATCAATTATAAGAGAAAGTAGGGGTGGGTGGGAAGTAAAACTAGAGCATCTGGACTTTTTAAACTTTAATATATTATAGAACACAGTAAAATATAACAAACTAGTGTCACGCGCGGTGATATTGGACGTGGAATTTCATTAGGTATAAACGCAGCGTAACTTTTTAGTTTGAATCCCTTTGTAATATTTACAAAATTCAATTTTAGTGTAATTTTATCAACGATTATACTATTATACAAAAACTTACCGCGACAATGAAAATGGTGGGATAATTGTACCTAATTGTAAAATAACAGGTGGAGTGGTATAGACCGAATCATACAAGTCGACGGATGTGAAGTTGGCTACAAGCTGTCCGTCCATTCAATATCCATTGTCCGTTCCTGACTGAAGCTTTTAGCTTTTGCATTGCGCAGCTCGCAGCTAACTTCACCTCCGCCGGCTTGTATGTACCTATGATTCGTCTTAAACTTATATTAAAAATAACACAAGCTGTTCCCCAGATATATTGGTTGCCTCTGGGTGTTCTCGTACGCCGACCCTCTCGTAGAACGCTGATCGTACTCTCTCGAGCCATCCAACGTATCGTGTGACTTGGATGGGAGCAACAGAGGAAACGTTCCGCTTGTCGCTCAGTTGCCTAAAAGTTTCTTTTAACATGTTGTACACAGCCACAGCGTATTTTGAATGAGTTCCGCGCGCATAGGTATCCTGGAAGCTACAGGTAACGAGAGGGTAGTACGAGAGCAGCGCCGCACTGTTGCAGCCTGTATGTGGTCTGGCGGCGCGCGGGGTCGGCGCAGCGGTACAGGCACGGTGCTGGCGCGGTGTGGGCGCGGCGCAGGCACGGTGGTCTCGCGGCACGCGCGCAGCTACAGGTACATGCCGTTGACGAGGTAGTCGGCGTCGTGCGCGAAGGGCTTGCCGCGACGCAGGCGGCGCCGCGCGGCGCGCGCGCGACACGCCAGCGTGCCGCCCAGCGCCGCAGTTAGACCTACGCCTGCAACACGCAACATCCGCTACTATTCATATTTTGACAAAAAAAAGACACTACTGATTACCTAGTAATTCTTCGAACAGTAGACCTACCTAACATCTGTTTCATTTAACTTCTTGGCGTCTGTGAACAACATAAGTACCTAACCAAATACTTAATGCTGAACAAGGATATATAGCTACAGTATATTCATATATGTTAGTGGCGCAAGAGATATGTGCGCAGCTTGTAGCTAATTTCATAGACGCCAAAAAATATAATTCACCAAATATGTAGGTATGAGCCACCTCAAAATTCGAGAAAAAAATCAGTTGTTCCATAGAAAACTGCAACTCGGAATCGACTAAATGTAGACTTAGATAGGTAGGTACCTACCCAAGGTACCTACCAAGTTTCATCAAGACTCATTGTGATCTGCAGAGGAGAATGAACACTGAATCAACCGGACAGATGGAAGCAAAATTGTCTAGTAAAAGTGAGACGCTTCGCTCACTTCGTTTGCTAGGTCAATAAATGCGTTTCGACGAGCCTGCTATTAGCTAAGGGCCATTCTAAGTTAGGTGTACAGACAGGGCCATCTGTTTGTTTGTATGAAACCAAAAGGGGGTGACTATGAACAAATTTTACTAGGTACCTATGTAACAGCTGATTTTTTTTCTCGAATTTCTAGTTGGCCCCATAGTCATTCATAATGATGGTCTGATTGATCTCCTTTCGACTTAGTACACCAGTTCAGGATAACTCTGTACTGTATAGAAGGTAAAGTGTAGTGTACCGAGCACGAGCAGCAGCACGGCGGCGGGCGGGCGCTCGCTGAGCCCGTCGTGCTCGTCAGCCGCCAGGTGGCGCTCGGCGCCCGCCACCGCCGCGCCCCCCGCGCCGCCCGCGCCCTCCGCAACGCTCGCGTGCGCCCGATCCTGACAACAACATCAGGATATTTCACATTGCACCTTTTACATACGTTCAAGCCTTAACACCTACATAATATTAATAATAACAAGAATAATATTGCAGGGGCGGTTTTGTGGCGAGCCGTCGCTGAGTGGCGACACCGCAAACCCCGATTCCTTGAGGCTAAATGAGCCCCCTGACTACTCTCTTGCCTTAACTGGCCGGGTGGGAGTGCAAGCCGCAAGAGCTAAGAACCTACTCGCAAGCTCTAGGGTGGAAATGTTAAAGAGCCATAACGCCGCGAGTAGCGTCTAGTGAAAACGCAAGTGGCAGCCTTTATTGTGGCGCTCATTTAGTAGATGACAAGTCACCGCCTGCTTAAATATTTTGAAATTTTATTTTATTTTATCTATGCATGTTGATCATTGTGATCAAACCGGCACACGCCAACATTGTAGCTAAAAAGCGTTTTGCATGATATTTTATAATAGATAAATAGAACCGGATAAATAATAGAATAGATGTATAAAGAAGGTAGTTACGTCGTGCGCGTGCGTGGTGGCGCGGTGCGGGGGCGCGGGTGGCGCGCGCGCTGGAGGCTCCTCGCGCAGGTCGGGCGCTGGCGCGGTGGCTGGCGCGGGAGGGGCCGGCTGCGGGGGAGGAGGCGGCGGGCGCGGGGAGGGTCCTTTCTTGGCGCTGTCACGGAGCGTGCCCTGCGCCGCGCCCGCGTAACCCTCGCCCACCTCTGGCATCGTCTTCGCCGGGATGTATACGCCCATGTCCTGATCACATGAACTTCGTACATTACACAACTCTCTCTATTTATTTTTGGTAAACAAACAGCTTTGTTTAAAAAAAGTTAGTTCGCTACATTACTACTACTACACGAAGTTTTGATTAAAACGGTTCTCACACGACTCGTGTGTGAGGACACATATTGTCTGAGTGGACGAATGTTGGAATTCTTAATTTTATGGCAATTGATTGTTAATTATCTCATATGGTGTACGGGAATGTGTATGATGTGTATCGTGCGGAGAGCTCACCGGATCGGGTGCGGCGGGCACGGGCCAGGCGCGGCGCTCGTCCCAGTCACGCGCGAACTCGCCCGCGGCCCACGCGCCGCCGCCGTCCATCCCTGCGGTAACACACCACACGTTAACGTTGCATCTTCAACATCGACGCTCCTCATGTTCGGTTTACAAATCGTTTTGTGATGTTTCACTCGACATACACATGGAAGTCATACACATAGTGCAATATCAACTAAGCCCGTCGTCTTTCGTCATCATCGTATACCTAGACCCCTTTATAGATCTCCAAGACAAAAAAGACCAAATACCTGAGAGTACGTTTGAACGATTTCGGCTTCGAGCTCGAAGGACCACTGAGTTGTGGGGATCTATGTATATAATCTTAGAACGTTGTTCTTGCAGCTTCAGTTGAGCAGAATAAACTCCAGCTTGTCGATCTCCGGTAGATTTTATTTGTTTGTCCACGAATAAATCGAACCAGAGGTGCTAGCCAACCGTACATTCGATTTAAGCGTTTCGAATGGAATCGCTTAGGCGATGCGATAACAAACGTCAAACTGACACGTAGAGTAAGCGAGACGAACGCATATGTCAGCGCCCACACAAAAAAGAGATAGATAAACTTTCCATTCCCTCCGATGGAATCGCCGTCGAATATTCGCTAAACCGTAGCCAAGTTGCAATTTTGACAGTTGTTTTCGACAGTTTTCGTTCGCTAATTTATTCGTTTGAACGAAAATCTAGCGAAGACAAAAATGCTGTAGAAAGCTGAGCAAGGCTTAAAAATGTCGTAATAATTAGAGTATTTCTTGAGTATGGATGTATATAAAAATGCGTAAAGTGTAAAAATTGACGGCGAGAGCACTTTATAACTAAATAGTAAACATTTTACAACAAAATAAGCATTCAGCAATTTATTTATCATCCGATTAACTTCGATTTTAAAGTGGTAAGTGGTAACACTAAAATTCACGATTTTGAAAACTTTAAGAGCATTGTTTGTTTGGATTTGTTAATTTAAAATTGAGGAGTTCATGTAAATAGTGTTATATAATATAAACCGTAGTGTTATTACTTAAAACATAAAATTCATGGTGCGTTTTGCACATAGACATCTCATTTATTTTAAAATGTCTGCTTTAAAAATGGATTCGAGAGCACGAGCCAGTGCGGAACAGCTATCGACCCTGTGGAGACTTAAGAAAGATAGAAAATATGCATCATGCGGAACAGCTATCGACCCTGTGGAGACTTAAGGAAAGATAGAAAATATGCATCAGTCTTTCTGACAGAATTAGTGTATCTATCACAGAAATCTAACTAGATGTTACAATATTTTGGGTAACTTTTGACATACTGTGTTATGAGTTAAAATTAAGTCAGTAAACAATAAAGTGATGTTCAAAAAGATATCCTAAAATGCCTTTTGTTTTTCAGCCACGAAGACATTTCCGACTGCTAAATTTCAGTCTAGTATTCCGGGGATGCATAAGGGTTAATCGCTTGTAAACTCAATTGGTGTTGGAGTAAGCGAAACTGCGAAGAAGGTATTTAGCTATACAATCTCTCGTTTACACAAATGAATATAAGATAATGATATTAAACATTTTCCTGCACTGCTTCAGGGATATTTATATTCTTGATAAATGGTTAATTGTTGTTGTTTGTTTAGCTGTACTCTGTAGTTTCAGCCCATACCCAACTTTTTAATAGTCCACTGCTGAACACAGACCTAAACTTGAAGGACGATAGGGAAAAATCCTCCACACTGGTCCACTGTGGGTTGGTGGATTTACCTAAAATAGTTTTTACTAGCATTGAATTGTTTTTACGGTATGCAGGTTGATTCATAATGTTTTCCTGCACATCGAGAAATGCCCAATTCTCATAGTGCTTGAGTAGTGCAGGAATGCCCAATTCTGGCTAAATCTAGGAATGCCTGTTTCTAAAAATAACAAAATAAATTAAGAATTTTAATTAAAAAACTTTACTAAACTTTCTGTACATAGGCTGACTGGTAGCTAACGGTAACAACCTTTAGTACATTTAGAAGAATGACTTTTACTATAGGACCAACCGAAACCAAATTTGCGATTATCAACTAAATGTATGGGACACCATTTTTTTTTCTGTTCTGGGTTAGTTGGCCCTATAGTAAAAGTAGATGGACCTTGTGTATAAAATGTATGATTTTTTTTATAATATTCTCAATTTAAATTAATTTGCCAATTTGAAAATTGGGCATTCTTAGAATTAACCATTGTTAGAAGATTCGAGTTGGGGCGTTCCTCGCCTAGACCATATTTTTTAATAATTGCTACATTATTTATGTTTTTCCTAGGCTCAACAGCTTGGGCAGAGGTTTCTTCAAGAAGAAAGCAACAAAACTAGCTTTTAGTAGTGAAAAAAATCTTAAAAGTAATGTCAGAATCATCACATTTATTTAAAAAAAAAAATTATTACTATTATTTATCAGTAAGTCATTTACTCTATGATACCATTTAGCAGTAAATAAATCCTACAGTATTTTTGTCATGGTTTGTATTTAATTCCCTTAGGTATACTGTGTGGTATATCGTTACTAGTGATAATAGTTTTGAATATACATACTTACTGTATTCATTACAACACAATTTTCAGTTGTTAGCCCACAAATATGTATTTAAAAATTATACAATAGGAATATGTATGTATATTTTTTTTATTTACATTCCTTTACCTGTCACACTAACAGCCACGCCAAGGCGTGTGACGAGTCAACAATATAAATGGAGTACAATAAGTCCAAAATAATGCTTTCGAATCCTAATTACATATTAAATTTACAAAAATTGTATTCTATCTTGCCTTGGTGGCCCAGTGGTTAGTGACCCTGACTCTATCAAACTGGTGTGGATTGTGACTGTCCATCCACAAAGATACACCCAGTTTGCAGAATTCATACTTTTACTAAGAATTCCTAAGTTTTCTTTTATTTAACTTAATAATTAACATAAAAAAACATTCTAGTTCTTTAGTAAATATTTAGGTATATGTACAATTTAAGTTTTTGGGCAACAGTTTTGCAAGCTTTACTTAGTTTGGGGTTAGAGAGTGTGTGTATGATATCCCCTAATATTTATTTATTTATCTTGTTTCCATCTCTTAAGCTAATCCAAAACCAACTAGCCCTAAACTGAACTACAAATATTTTGGGGTTACTTGGTATTGTGTAAAAAGTGTTCCAAGTTGTTTTTATTCATAACTTTTATTAACTTATCCATTAAATTATACGGCATACAAACAAATAAGATCAAAAAGAAATTGAAAGTTGATTTATATATTTTTTTCCATTAAAGTGCGCTGCTCCCTCACATTGTACATCGCCTATCGATAAGTATTTGGTTGTCAACTCTTGGAACCGTTGCCTCCACACACCAATGTACATTTAACGGGGTTGCAGGTCATTATGTGAGCAAATTATAGGACTTTTCTTGTAGTGTTTGATTCAACATAAGCTGAGGTTCAAAATCAAATCAGTTTGTTATCTTCTTGTGAAATTTCTCTTAAACGATTCCGTGCGTGTGGTGCCATAGATATCTTAATCAACATTCTTTAATCCTGAGGGAGTACCCATTTGAACCTGAAACATGAATTAAGTGTTCTTTATAACATGATAACATATCTATGTTTACTACATGCCAGTTGTTTTTGATGTGATAGCACCTATGAACATCAGTTGCACATATGAAAAAGTGTTATGTTCCACCTGAGTCGATCATGCAAGTGATAGTGCGGAACAAGTGATAGTGTAATGATAGTCAGTAATTCGACTTAACAAACATTTTTTACTGCATTAATTCTTGTTTGAATAGTTATTTTCAACTTTACAGAGACTCAATATATGTTTTTAAAATAGGATAGTTACAATCCACTAAATTGTTTATTATTTTGTTTTTAGGGTGCAAATATTTACTATAGATAACTAGGTACTTTGCTTTATGATCTCAGATAACATATCTTGTAAATAGAGATATCTAAATGATATTTTTTTTGGGTAAGTAGGTAAAAAGTTCTTTACTTCAATTTGCTTGATTTATGAAGCCAAAAGATGCATTAGGGCACTTAGGATAGACAATACACAAAAGTAAGTTTAGCTCAGCCAAACTAACAGTTATAGGATATAGAAAATATCATACCTGCATACAATGATGTTTAATCCTGCATAATTATAACCGTGACATTTGCTGTCACAGTCGTTCAAGAGATTTCAGAGGTAATTTTTGCCCAAAAAATGCCGGTTCGCGCTATTGTAAGGTGTCGAATACAGAGCAAAGACTTTAGTTTACAAAAAGGAAGAAAATCCTTCCAATAGCAAGTCTAAATTGTGGGCATTTTTTATATAAACGTTATCTTTTACTGCCTAGAATTTCGTTGATAGTGGTGACAAAACTTGCAAACATTTTATCGACATCGATAAATTTTGCTACTAAGTTAATAATATGTCGGAATAAAAAAAATATCGATGTCAATATAATTATTTTAATTTCAAATGTTTTGTAATTATAGCATATTATAATCAAAAAAATTATATCGATATCGATAAACTTTGATAGTAAGTTAATATTATCGAAATTAGACATTTATTATTATCTGCATATTTAGTAAAATATTTGTGATTGTGGTGTACTTTTTAGTAATACATAATTGTATTTGCACCACATTCTAACTGTTATACTACTAATGAATAAAAGTTCCCAGCTAGGCTAGGATGCCCACGAAGTAATATTTCTTTCGACGTGTCAGAACGAGCCAGCGTGATGGCGATGTATGTATCTGTCACTTTTCACACGTTGAAAGATTTCTTTTTGTGGCTTTTCGTGGTCGCATGCTGGACCAGCACTGACAAAGAGTAAATAGATCGAGGCAACAGGACGACGTGACTGGATTCCTACATTTTTTTTTTGGAAAAGTGATTGCTCACATAATAAAGATGCCTGAAGCCACCTTCAATACCTCAAATAGAAACCGTAATTATACATTCGATGATAAGGTAGGTATACACATAATATATTATGTAATAGAATTGATGGAAGACGAGTTTAGTGTTTTGTTAAAATATGAGTAATTTTGGGGGTGATTTGCCTTTGAATTAAATTACATTTTATTTTGACGCGTGTTTGAAAATATAATCTGATTTTATTTGCATAATCGGCCTTGTGGGAGTCGCGCACGAAGGATGCCGTACTATTATTAAGTAAAGATTTACATTTTCTGAAGTACCTACCTAATACAATTTTATAGTTCATATAAAAAAATTTAGGTATGTCTAGGTATAACGGTTCCGTTTTTAAAAGATATCTATAATTATAATTATATTGACTAAGAGACGCTAAAATTGAAAAGATGTAAACGAATCACCCTGAAAAATCTCCCGCTCGCACAAGCACGCGCTCTGACTCGGCCACGTAACCATTTACGTATACATTCAGCTAATCCAATGATTCAATTATAGAGCTCCAAACTAGAACAATTTGATTGTAATAAAATTATTCTGCTTCTTTTAAATATTGGCGTCGCATGGAATATGTATTTGCCAGTGTCAAGTGTAAGTTCTATTATGATGTTATGATAATTACTACTATTGTTACATGTAATTATGGTGTTGTTTATTAAAATGTTACTATTATGATATTATCATTTTATAAATAGTCACAGTCGTAGGCAGCACAAAAATCTAGATACAATTGATTATTTTTTGCCAACAATGGCATTTGGCCGACTTCCACCGTTTACGTTTTTTTCGGCTCAGCTGACTTCGATATCATTTAAATGACTTCAGTTAGGGTGTACTTGTATACCATTTCAAAATTAAAATAAAAAATAAAACGGTCCATAATTGGCGAAAATACCGCTGAAAATATACAAAAACATACATACAGACGAACATAGTTGGTAGTATGTAAGTAAGTTCGTATAGGCCGGGTGGCTAGCCCTGGTAGGTGGTAGGTACCTACCTTCACTTTTTGGAAGTAGGTAAAAAGTCACTGTCACATCTAAGTCATGCCTGAGTAAAGCAGTAGCGAATTTACTAATAGCGCCGCCCTTTATGGAGTTTTTGTAACAACACAAAAAATCACGTTACACATTACATTATTTTGTCTACACTATTGTACGTAATTCAGCTCATAATCTTCGAAATAGCACAAATTTTCACATATTACCACTGATAGAAACACAAGTTTTATAAATTAATACAATACGGCGCGTTGACATGATTTTTCAGCGTTTATTCCAAAACTTCCTAAATACTAATAAAACTGCACAATCATTATCATCAATTATACACTATATAGATTCAGTTACATAATCCATATATTATGCAAAAAGTATAAAATCACGTTACCGATAAAATTAAACTGCACAATCACATCGCTCATCACTAGCTAAATGCAAAAAAATAACTGTGATACCATATTCAAATTCGAGATTAACCCATTATTTTTTTTTTTTTTGGCTTGACATAAAATAAAGTGTATTTAATAACTTAAACACGGCATTTAAATTATGACCAAATTAATGTTATGGGCTTAACGTATCTTGGTGATGTGACAGAAAGTATACTACGCTCTATTTTAAAGTAAAAAAAATATTTCCGAAGCTAGTGGAAATTGCACAGTTATTGTGCAGATATTTTATAGTAGTAATACATACTTGGCGACAGCGGTTTTCACTGAAAATAAGGAAGTTTCCCGTTTTCTAGTTTTATTTTTAATAAATTACACTAAGTCTGTTATAAATTATGGTGTTTTTATTTTTCAATTATCTTCAAAAATGACGGAGTTATGAATTGGCTTCAGAGCCGCGCCGTAGGTTAGGCGGGAGTAAGGAAAAAAGAAAATAAAGTGCTTCATTCTATGCTGGGTATTTTTCTAAGCCACGAATACGTTCTAGAATATCATTGTACTTATCTTTATGTTATGATCAACATTTACTATGGGAATAACCTCCCAATATAACGAATTAGAAGTCAGCATTCCCGTAATTTTGTCGTGAGTAAATGAACTTTATATCTAAAAACTTTATATCTAAACTAGTATTTCGGGCGGTGCGCGGGCCGCAAGCGGCCCGCGTGGCCATTCTTCCATCTCTATACGAACTATTATTGTCATTGAAGAGGCCTGCGTGGTCATTATTCCTTTTTTTATACGAAAAAAGTACCAATGTATGGCGGCCATCTTTAAAAAAAAACTTTTCCAAAATTTTTTTTCGCCAATGAAATCAGGGACCCCAAAAACCCCCGGATGCAAAAAATCAGCCCCCTTGGACCATTTTGAAAAATGGCGGCCATCTTGAATCCGCCATCTTGAATTTTCATCGACCCCACCAGGTAGATCTCTCGATTCCCTATGACATTTGGTCGAAAGCTTGTTATAAAAGTTTTACCGTTTCCGAGCTATTGACGTTTCAATTTTGTATGGCGGCCATGTTTTTTTGCTCGGCGGCCATGTTTTTTTTCAATTCTCCAAAAAGGTCCCAGGGTTTTGACAATTTTTAGTTCAACTGCTTTACTAAAATTATTTATCGTTTTCGAGATACGAGGGCATCTCACCATCAGGGTACGACTTTTTTCCAATTTCAGATTTTTCCCAGAGGTTTTGAACCACCCCCTATATGACCCTAAATGGAACAAGACTTGGTGTATGTGTCTAGTGTACTGCGGTTTTTACATCTGTAACTATTAACTAGTAGCTCTCCAAACAGTAGACCTCGCAAGTATACATTTTCTTGCAATAAGTTCTCAAAAATGCACAACTTTCACAGGTAAATATATTCTTAATCATAAAAATGGTAAGGTTCTTTACTAAGATATTATTGTATATAATGAGACTAAGTAAGTAAGTTTGTATAGGCCGGGTGTTTAGCCCTGGTGTCAGAGTTTGGGACTGATCCCCTATACAGGGTTAGCTAGCTAGAACTGGTGAAGCGTAATTTATTTTGTTCTAATTAAATACTTTAGTCTTTAGATAATTTTTTTCAAGGCTTTTATTTTCTAGTCCCAATAAGTTGTCAAGTGCGTGTCAAGACATGCGTATGATAGGCTTCCGTAGACGTGACGATGATTATGATGATGATAAAAAAACAATTTTTAAGATGATTGATTACTAGGGAAACGTAATTTAGTATGAATTCTTAGTTGCCTGGGAGAATTCGCTTAAAGCGATAAGACCACCAGTTAGAAACCTATTAATTTTATTGTTTTGTCCTTGTAATTTTTGTATGTTATGTGGTTGTCTAATAAAGTGTTATTGTTTGTTTGTTTGTATGAAATATACATGTGAGGTCGATGACCTCTAATGTTTAAAAATTTCATTTTTTTCTTTATAGCTCAAAAATGTATGATTCCACAGTGCTCAAAATAATTTTCAGGGAAAGTTTTTAATATGGTCTGTAAACGGCGTCCGTTCGTTACACGGACATAACGAAGTTTTAAGGGTTCCTCGTTTTACTACGAAACCCTAAAAATGACTGAACAAAGTGACAGCTGTCAAATTCTAGAATCCATACTAGGATGACATGTCAGGTCTCAAAGTGACAGCTGTCAAACTTAAATGCGGTTTATTTCTGTAACTAACGATTTTAGACCCAATGGTCTAAATCTGTCTTCACAAAAGTGATAGAACTCAACAATATCTATATTTCGGATGACAGCTCTTTAAAGTAATTTATCTCCGTAACTGTCGTTTCTAGTCCGTTACTTTAGGCACAAAATTGATAGAGCTCAACGAGATCTACATTTCGGATGACATCTGTCATGCCACTCTAGTATGAATTCTATAATAATATTATGTCATATAATGGCAGCTGTCACTTTGACATCTGTCATTTTCGGAACTAAAAAATAAGTCCTGAAAAACCTATTACCTACAATGACTTTATAAGAACAAATATTAGGCTGAGAAGTTTTGGATAACCCTATACAGGGGATTAGTCCCATAGTAAAAGTTGGTCATAATTTACAATGATATTTTAGGACAGAATATTGTAATTATGATTATATTTGCCTGTGCTAGTTGTGCATTTTTGAAAACTGATTACCAGAAAATGTTCACCAAAATGTATACTTGTGAGGTCTACTATTTGGAAAACTACTAGTCAATATATACAGATGTAATAACCGCAGAACAGTAGGTACACACGCCAAGTCTTGTTCCATTTAGAAATAAAGTTCATTTACTCACGACAAAATCATGGGAATGCTGACTTTTTGTTCGTTATATTGGGAGGTTAGTACCATAGTAAATGTTGATCATAACATCAAGATAAGTACAATGGTATTCTAGAACGTATTCGTGGCTTAGAAAAATACGCAGCATAGAATGAAGCACTTTATTTCCTTTTTTCCTTACTTCCGCCTAACCCACGGCGCGGCTCTGAAGCCGAATGACGTCACACGCGTAAATCCGTCGTGAGGTTTTTTGATTTCGTGCGGTCATGTTTAGACATCCATAACTCCGTCATTTATTAAGATATTCGAGTAATTTTTTCACTGTGTCTAATATAATTCTTACGTCCTTAAATGTATATAATTATTTTTAGTTTTTATGATAAAGGAAACTTCCTTATTGTCATCGATTTCCTTTCTAATTAAAGTAGTTCGCTATTCTGTGACTCACACAGTACACATCCCTACTCCCCGCGCAACTAACAATGAATTCGCAACAGCGCAATGACTGGCTTCGTGTTCGCAGACACCAAAAATTTTGATTCGGCCTATAACTATAACAGATAATGTATATTAGGATATAATGGATATGATTCTGACTAAAAGACATAGTTTCCATGATCATTCAAAAAAATAAAATCGGTTTGACACATAATTTGACACGAACACGAAGATCCCAGAGGGATATTTTATTTTATTCGTTTGAGATTTTCCGAAAGAGATGCATTGATATAATAAGGCACGAGTTAGAAAGAGATATTAAAAAGATCTCGATTCGGTGAGCATTGCCCACTGATTTCGTCACGACTGTCGATATGTTTTGATGGAATCGACTAGTCGAATGTTACATTGGCTAGCTTTTGTGATGGAATCGCTTTGGTCACGTGACTTATGTCAATCCCATACATTTTAAGCGAAGCGAATGTTCGAATCGCTAATGCTAGCGATTCGATTTGTACTTTGTCTAGCCCTACAGCTTTCCACTCGCCTCTCGAGTGATGAGTTAAAAGCTCGTCGCTCAAGTATTGTGGAGTACAATATTTAAAAATAATTAATTTTTAAAAAGTATTTTGAGAGTGGCAGGTACCGTTCCCGGGCGCGAGCTGCTGGTGCGGCCAGGCGCGGCGCGGCCAGGCCGCGGGCGGCTCGAAGGGCGCGTAGCCGCCGCCCTCCGCCTCCTGCAGCAGCCCGCCCTTGTGACTGAAGATGTGCGACGCGCCCGCGCTCTCTGCAACACCACACTCACTGTACTGGGCGTGCTCCAGTGCTCTCGCGGCATAGACGTGAGGCGAGGCATATACTCACCGGGCGCGTAGCGTCGTGGCGGCTGCGGCTGCGCCTGCGCGAGGCGGTGCGGCCAGCGGTCGGGCGCGGCGGGCGGCGGCGCGGGCGCGGCGGGCGCGGGCGCGGGCGGCGCGGCGGCCGGCGGGCAGCCCAGCTCGGGCGCCTCGTCGCTGCCGTCGGCGCACTGCGGCACGCCGTCGCACGCGTTGTACACGGCGATGCACTCGCCGCCGCGCCGGCACTCGAACTGGTACCTACTGCACTGACCTGCAACCACATTATTTATTTGTTTACATTTTCTTGGAAATCAAACGACAAACTATACTACCCTTATTTCTACAAAAAAGATACAAAAGGTACCATACCGACATAGTTGCAACTTTGCTCCCGTCGATGTAACTTGCATGTATGGCAAAATCTACTAAAATAACTTGAATCTACGGCAGTCGTTTTGATTTATTTTTTCCAAATAAGTATTCCCGAAAAAGCGATTTACAATTCGTTAATAGAAAGAGAAGAAGAAGCTCATAGAAATAAAATGTTTTTAATCACATCTATTCGAAAAGGGGTACTTGGTTCGCCTTTAAGTGCGCCCAAAGGTGGTGTTTTCATTATGGAACTTTATAAGTGCGCCAGAATTATCGTTACCGCGCACTTTTTGAACTTGGAAGTATTTGTAATGTTAGTGTTCAGCGCCAAGAAAATGAATGAAAAGAATGTAAATATAAGTTTTCATTTGTTTTATTATTAGATACCATTTATTTTCAATTTAGTTGTTACTCTACGTTTTATTAAATAATAATATTAGATACAATAAAATATGAGGCGCCTTTTATTTTCTCATAGAGGGTGATGAAAAATAGAGTGTACCACTCGGGCTCGTGAACCAATCGATTCTACTCTAGAATCCCTCACTTCGCTCTGGATTCAAAAAAGCGCCCTCGCCGTAATAATATTATTTTGCTCCCATACCTATGATACAATCTACTATTCTCTACTTTTTGAAGGTCCGTCCGGGATCGTCCAGAGCCTCGGAATCTGGTTATTGTCTCATTTTGCTTACGTTTATCTCTTTCCTCAGAGAGGGAAACAATCGAGGGATAAACAAATAAGCGTACTCACGCGGTGCATGGTGCGGGAGCTGGTCAGGCGGCGCGGGCGGAGCGGGCGGCGCGGCGGGTGGCGCGGCGGGCGGCGGGGCGGGCGGCGGCGCGCTCGACGTGCTCGTGCTGGGCGCCGCCGTGCTCGCCGCGCTCCTGCCGGTACGTCACACGTTACAACTCCTTGCATTATTCACATCAGTTACAGTGATATGTACGCAGTGGAACTATATGTATTACGTGGGCTGAAAAGTCCCGGGCCTAACATATATTGTTATATGGTGTTATGGTGTTAGTCTAATTGCATTCGCTGCTTTTTCAGTTAGTACAATCTTTCAAATGAAATCTGTTGAAATTTCATGATATTCTACTCATAAGTTTGTGAGTTATTGTACTAAGTGTGACACTACTTTTGTTATTTTCAAAACAATTGATCAAAATCAATTTGGTCTTTTAATTTTACACTGCTTCTTGATGAGGAAAAATGCCGTTCCAGGAAAGCAATGGCCTAAAAAGTATAACAAGGACTACGCTCTATCAGAAACAACAATAATACGTTGGTTTTCTGAATACAAACATGGTCGTAGAGACACCAATGGTGCAGAACACAATGAACGTCCAAATGAGGCGGTAACACCAGAAAACATCAAATAAATCCATAAAACCGCAATGGATGATTTAAAACTGAAGTTGCATGAGTTAGTTGACATCGTAAAGATATCAAATGAATGCGTTGGCTTTATATTAAACTAGTTTTTACCCGCGGCTTCGCCCGCATACGCAATATATCATTATAATTTATAGCCTATGTGTTATTCTGATATATAAGCTATATTATTGCAAAGTTTCATCTTAATCCGTTCAGTAGTTTTTGCGTGAAAGAGTAACAAACATCCATACATCCATACATCCATACATCCATCCATCCATCCATCCATCCATCCTCACAAACTTTCACGTTTATAATATTAGTAGGATCACTTTTTGACAATACGAAAGCTGTGGTCAAAGTGGGTGCCGCGTTTGTTAAAAAAATGTTTCATCAAAACAACGCACTGTGTCACAAGTCAATCAAAACAATATTTTTTATTTTATTTTATCATTTTATCATCTTTGGGTTGCCAAACGGCCTTTATACAAAAAAGTTTATAAACAATTATAAAAACACTTAGGCCAACGAAGGCTACCGCTTATAGAATAATAATATTGGTGATTAGAAAATGGAAAATTTAAGAAAATTATACAATATAACATAAGTAACGACTACAAACAGAAACTCACAAGTTTAGAATTATTGCTATAACAGAGAATAGGAAGAGATGGAATAAAAAGTTAATAGTTTTATACATTAGAAATTCAACAAGATATAAATTGAATCTCAAATTGCTCTCACATCCACCGTATTTGTTAGATTTTGCTCCCAGCGCAGTGACTACTGACTGTTCGCAGATCTTAAAAAATGATGACCGGTAAGAAATTTCGCTCGAATGAAGAACGAAGAATTTTCCTTGAAACTGAGGCAAGAGATAAATCGTTTTACAAAGGTGGTAGGTATTGAAATATATTAACGACGCTGGAATGATTGTATGGCTCTTGATAAAGATCATGTTGATGAATAAAGCCAATTTTGAACATAAAAATACGAGTTTTTTTTATTAGGCCCGGGACTTTTCAGCCCATGTGTTATATAGGTCGAAGAGTAGTTTGATTGTAGTGTAGTGTGTGGTGCCTACCGCAGGCTGGCCAGCTGGTGCTCGCGGTGCGCGCGCTGCTCGGCGTCCTGCAGCTCGGCCAGGCGGCGGCTCAGCGCCATGACGCCGCTGCTGAAGTTGGAGTGCGCCGTGAACTTGCAGCGAAAGTCCTCCGGCGGGCCGCAGTTGAACAGGTAGCAGCTGCCCGGGCCCTGCAAACAGCGGTCAGTCAGTGCGGTCGCCGTCACCCGGCTCCCCGGCTGGCTGGCGGGGCGCCTTACCTACTCGGGCATCGCTGTACGATACCTGCCATTGTATCTACTTATCATCCAACAGGAACCACGCTAAACGGAAGACTCATCCTACCTATACCGAATAAAATTACAATACCGGTTCAATCCATGACATGACAGGTACCTACTATTAGGAATCCTAATCATGACAAGTACAGTGGCAGGGATTCTAAAGCATCAAGTGTTAAAACCAGCCGCTATTGGCATCATTTTAAAAAGACTGTGTCTACAGTTCAGGAAAGAAGAAAAAAATGGACATTACGAGGCACAAAAATAACAAATAAAAGTATACAGTGCGGGCATCGACTGCATGACATAATAGTACTGGTGTATAATAATATGTTTACATAATATGCAATGCAATGGCTTCAAAGCGCCGCGGCGCGCCAGCCGAGTTGCTGCTTTACTTTTATTCAACATCTTACTTCAGCCGCCCAGCTGCTTGCGGGCATCAGCTGGTCGCCGCTCACTGATGGGCGGAAAGGAAACTGAATTATCTATGTCTATGATTTTCACAACACATTTATAGAATTTATAGCGCAATATGTATACCTACTACAATAAATCTATTTTTTAAAGAGATTATATTTGTTATATATCTATAGTTCAAATAAATAAACATAGGTATTCCAGGGACATATGTTCTGAGCACTCAGAGATTTGGTGTTGCCGGTCGGCAAGATTGGTAGAACATTCCAGAGCAGCGTCACCGGGCAGCGCGCGGCGACGCTCGGCGCGTACCTTCTCCTCGTACACGAAGACGTCGCAGGCGTCGGTCTCGCAGCACAGGCGCAGGCACTCGGCGCGCGCGCCCACGTCCAGCTCGGACAGGTAGCGCGCGCCCATGTCGCGCGACTCCTCGGTGCGGATGATCTTGTCGCGCTGCACGTCGAAGCGCGCGCCGCACGCGCCAGGGTCCAGCTCGCGCGCGCCCACCGCCGCGCCCACCACCACCCACCACGCCCACAGCCTCATCGCGACTCCGTGCAGGCCGAGGATGACGAGCCACTTCCGGGGCAGACGTCGTGACGGGCCCGCTCGACGGGAAGTTCTCTCGCCGCGCGCAGCCGCGCCGCTGCCGGCTGACTCGTGGCGGCCGCGATCGATACCCTCGCGCGTGCGTACCTACACCATTGAACCTAGGTAGCTAGGTACATAGAGATAAATAAGGAGTCCCAATACACGGCGCATATCATGGGGCGCTCAAAACAAAACATTTGAACAAAAAACTTACTTTACTAAGGTTTACACATTTGGGTACTCGAGCACTGAGCATGTGGCGACTAAGGAATGGATACAAGTGTTATATTGTATCTGCGCCATATTAACAGATATCATTGAACATCATTGACAGAGATGAGATAGTATCAGAATCGTACTTAACTAGACACTTTGTAAAGATAGATATTAAAGGTATACCTATGCAATATACATATAAGTATCTATTGTAATTGTGATTTAAGTAACTCTCATCACAAAAAAACAGCAAAAAAAGTTCATCGACCTTCAAATAAGTAGGTAAATATTTAAAAGTATGGAAAACTGTTTTCTTTTATTATGCGATAAATATCAGGCAACTTATTCGTTTGTTTTAGTCGTTTACTAACTTGACTTAAGTGCAAGAAAGAAAGTTTAAATCTCAGAAATTAAAAAATCCAGAGGGAACGTCGTTGAACAGTCAAGTGAAGCCGGTTTTTTATACATGTGTGAGTGCGTCGCTGTTGCGCCGCCATAGTTTGACTGACAAGCCAAGGCGTAGTTTCATAGTTACCTGGATGTGTGTGTAATTGTCTGTACACGGCGAGGCGTAGTTTTGGTTGGCTTCACTTGTTTGTTCACAACATTCTCTCATGATTTTTTTATTTGCCACACGAATGAATTCCTCGGAATTTATGTACAGAATTTCGATGGCGTATGTGAATCCACCAACGCGCACTGGGCCAGTGTGGTGGATATGGCCCAATAACCCTTCATGGGCAGGCCTACGTCCTGCAGTGGACCATTAAAAAGGCTGGCACAGTATGTGAATCCATCAACCCGCACTAGGCCAGCGTGGTGGATATGGCACAATCACTTTTCGCGGATAGGCGTACGTCTTGCAGTGGACTATTAAAAGGCTGATACAGTACAGATCAGTTATAAATGTAACACTGATATAAGGCGCATCAGATTATTGTTTAGTGTAGGCACCCTTCGTGGGTAGGCCTACGTCATGCAGTGGGCTATTAAAAAAAGGCTGGTACAGTAGGTAACTATAATTAAATAACAATTTTTCTCATGTTACTTTGAAATTCGTCTGTAACTGTGAGATTTTCATCTGTAACCACGAAATGTGGACAGACAATTAAGCAGGTTGAAGGTTGCGCAGCAGCATTTTTGGTGCTGCACCTCAAGGAGCAACTCATGTAGCAAGCCTATGAGACTATGTAAAAGCTCTACAGGGTGGCGTAGACTCGAAATACCCACAAATTAGGGCGAACGGTTGATAGGACTCAATATGGCCGCCATTACATACATAGTTTATTTTCCACCAAAAATGGCACACCCGATTTCAATCATACGTACAAAATTCAAATAGCTCGAATCGATGTGTAATATATTTTAATAACGATGATCTTTCAAAAACGACTGATGAACTGAATAGAACCACAAACCACAACATTATTTAGGTATGTCATTCGTTTATTCTTGGTTTCTAAAAAACTGCTCGTCAAATGAAACTACCTCTGAAATACCTAAGATGTAGCAAACAAAAAAAAAAACAACAAAATCGGTTCATAATTGTCCAAATAAGCGTAACTTAGATAGGTACACAAAAAACATACCGCAGAAATGAAAAACTTATTTTTTGAAGTCGGTTAAAAAGCATTGGTTTGCATGCATAATGACAATGTAATTTCCGCACTTTCTAAGGAAAATAAATGCTCACTATAATAAACCAATTATTTTCGCAGTAGGTACCTATGTAGTAAGTATTAATTTACCAAAGAAATATGGGAACATATTATAAAGAAAATGAGAACGGAAAAGTGACAAAAAAGCTGTTGCCATCTCCTCTATATCGATTTTATATAATAATATGTAGAATAGATAGATAAGAGCATAAAAAAAGTCTTAGATGATGACGAAGGAAAAATTCCGGATAAAATTTTATACATTACCTATCTTGAAATACATGTATAAAGATACTTAAAACTAATAGTAGGTACCTATACAGATACCTACACCCCATCCCATAAACGTTACATTCTCTCTTGGAGACCATTCCATTTTTCAAAAGGTCATAGAATGTTTGCTGTAGGTATTGTACTTACTTATCTTACCTATCTACTTAGAGTATATATAGTTACTATACTCTAAGCCTATCTACCTATGAAGGTGTTACTTTACCAACTTGGTGGATTGTGCTGGTCACTGGGAGGGGTGGGAAGCAATGATGTTCTATTTTTGCTATGAACTGAAACCTCTTTGTGGGGTAGACGACATTCTGTGACATTTCAGCCGGTTCGGCTGCCTATTGGTAGGTACCTACTATAAACTATAACATAGATCTATCAAAAAACAGCCCTTTTTTACCAGGGGAAATCTTTTAAATATACTACCGCACCTCGGGGCAGGCGGGTGGTTATGTGGTAGTCCCCGCCCATTGCTGGACGGTATACCCACCAAAACCCTCGGGTTCCACCACTGCAGCTGGTGTCGGGGCTACGGGCACGCTTCCGCACTCCTCCGCGGCACCCGACAGCGCTGGCCTTACTCAGGCCCCGCCACGGAGCTTCGGCTCCCGCCAGAATGATGATGTGCCGAACATCAGACACATCGTCATCCCCCACCTGGGACCAACCGGCACTGGGCATCGGCCAGCACCCGTGTCCGACAGCCCGGTCCCGATGCAACGGGTCGGCCCCGCGCCTGCCACTACGGCTGCAGAGGATAGGTAGAGCGGCCGACGACACGGGGGGATCAAAAAGCAGGCATAGCCGAGTTTGTAATTTCCCTCATGTCATATCATCCAACAGCTATGTACCTACCTAACAATTTTAGACAATTTTTTTTTCTCAATTCAATATTTATGTATTAAATTCTTATAGGCCCTAGTGGAGTTATGGCCGTCCGTACCCTGAATTTGCCCTTAGACCTATGGGCATCTTCTATTTTGAAGTTATGGGCATGCTCAATATTGCACAAACTACCCAACAATCAATGGCCTCTTAGGCAAAGTAAAAAAAATATGCAGATTTAAATTCGTAATTTGCTTGCTTTCTAACTTTTACAAAATAAAAAGTAGAGTCGAGTTTTAGGTGACATTTCAAAACGCTAGAGCGTTTCTGTTTGTTGATACGTGTGTAGAGTGCTCGTCGGCCAGGTATGTGGCAGTGCTAGTGGTAGGTAAAGTTATGCGAGAGGTGGTGGCGCTGCGACACGCATGCGTGCCGCGGAGACGGCGCGCGGCACGCGTGCGCGGCCGCGGCGCGGCGGCGCGGCAGTGTGGCGCGAGCGGCGGCCGCAGCCCCGCCTCATGTCGCTGTTCTTCAAGTTCCGGAGTGGCGTGAGTAGCGACCCGCGCCCAGCCTCCGTCCCGACTCCTCGCCCGCTTGCCAGCGCTGCACCTGCAGCGCCCGCACTGCCCGCCCGCACCCTCCCGCGCCTGCACCGCCCGCTCCGATAACAGTTGATGTGGACGAACACATCTCACGCTTACCTCCACATTTTGTCCAAAAGTGATGTGATAACAAGGCATCAGACTCATCATAACAACCTTCACCGTGCCCGCACGAGAGACTAGGTCGGGCCGGCCGCACGATTTTGGCCTGAAACCATAAATGATAGAGTAGGTGCTCACCTGGGGCAATTCGGAACTAATTCGATAAAAGGGAAGCGAAGCGACAATCGTTTCCGCGTATAGATATGGTACGGAAAGACCGCGTGTTAGCTGTTTTATAATAGAGAATGACGCTAATAAAGACAATTACTATGTTTCACCTTAATCATAATGCTCACTCGCCTTCTTCGGGTGAGTCTGGGCACATCCATCCCGCTGGCTCCTGTTACCCGAGCCCAGAGAAAGCCAGAACAATAATAAATAAAATATTTTAAAAATTAATTTATATACTTGCACATAATTCATGATTGTATTAACTAATACTGTGCTTATTTTGAACAATGATAAGTAAGTAATCAAATTGTTGATTATTTTTTTATTCATGGCCTAGGGAAATAATTCCGTGACTGGAAGACAAACTCTACTATTGCAGGTAGGTACCTACATAGATACTTATATAATTATTATTTTAATCCCTTACAAATTGAGGCGCGTATCGGTGTGTCTGTCTGTACCACTTACCTAGGTATTTATGTACAATAATTATGTGACATTATAACTCTCAATAGAAAAGACCGATTCTAACGCGATTTCTTCGATCAAAGTAGTTTTTTAGCTTGATTCAATATCTGTATAAAAGTATTTTCCAAATTTTTAAATTATGTGCTTGAGCCAGAGTAGAGAGTAGGTATCTACAATGTAAAATATTCCTTTGTACTCTAGCATAGGAGCAAGATCACAATGCAACTAGTGCTATAGGGAATATACAAGGTGTTCTTTCTAAAAGTTCAGGGAGTTTCATAGGTAGGTTGACGGATAGACGGTGACAGCGAATTCATCAGCATTACTCTAAGACTAGATGACAACCCGGCTTTGCTCGGGTGAAATGTGACTTATAATACACACACTCGTAATTAATTTAAAAAAAATATTGCTGTTACTCGATCACCATCTTTTTACTGAGGTATGACTTGGACCATGTGTGGACGTAACCGCGACTTTATTGGACTATGACGTGACTACGACTGACTATTTTGATAAAATGTTATCAAAAATTATTATACCTTAATACTTCACACTGGTCAATGCACAACAATGCGACGCCAAAACATAAAAGAAGAAGAAAAATGACTGCTCAAGATATGTGTCAGTGCTGCCAACTTAGCGCTTTCGGCGCTAGATTTAACGCTTTTTTTGGCCTAAAGCGCGTTTTAGCGCCTAGCGCTAAATCTGGCTCGTTTTTGAAATAATACTGCAGTAAAGTAAAACAGAACATTTCATTATTTTTTGTAAACAAAAACACTGGAATGCTATTTTTATGTATCGTAGCAACAAAAGTATTTTAATTACCATACTCTGACGCTGACATAGAGTATCTATGATTGTGGTTAAAAATAAATAACGGATTTTTTTGAGCTTGGACATCACAGATGCCATGCTGCATTTTCGATTCATTTTATTCATCTCGTGTCAATGGTAATTTTTTATATCACATTTTGATAAAAATTATTTTAAAAAAGCCATTATACTATTTATAAACTTCCGGATCACGTTTCAAAGGTAATATACGACATTATCATTACCCTTTTATCATTGATTCGAGCCAATTAGAGCATTTTTTCGTTGTACCAATCGTCGTAGGTGCCATTTAGCGCTTTTGGCGCGTTTTTGACGTGCTGATAGCGCATTTTTGCCAATAGGATTTGGCAGCACTGGCGGACAATATGGAGACTGCGATTTGTTTGTCAGCACCGTTACAATTTACTAAAATACTCGATAATCCGAATTTTCCGGATATATGCGTTGCCGACTCGAAATATTTTTTTTTTATGTTTCATCATTCAGGTTTCAATCGAGTCTACCGTACCCCTTGACGAAATTATTAATATAGATGTAGGTAGCTGCGTTCTCGTCATTATGACCAACTTGCACTATGGGGCTATCTATTACTGCGAATTCGTAAAGAAGATTTAGCTATACTTATCATAGATTAATAATAGGTACCTCATAGATTTTATTGACGTTCGAATATTTTTTTGTACGAAATAGCTGTTTTTATCATTTTCAGCATTGATGCGATAGTGAAAATTGGTCAAAGAAACTGTTATTTTCATATAATTTCGTTAAATGAAGTTTTAGGCTTATAAGCTATAAGCTTGTCATAATTTATAAGACATAAATGTATGTTCTTAGATAACAATGAACAGCATGTAGGCATATGTGTACTACCTATTATTATCTATGTATATTTAATATGTATATTTTTTCAAATCTTTTTCGGTTTATAATTATTAGCACGAATCGATGTGATATCCATGTACATATATTATTGTTGATTAAAAATAAACGGCTCAGCTGATTTCGATTAAATTTAAATTGGACTCCTCGGGAGTGTACTCTTTCGAAATAAAAAACGTTTTCTTAAATCGGTTCACAATTGACGAAAATATTGATGAACATACACAAAAAAAAACAGACAGATGTAATACCTCCTCTTTTTTGGAAGTCGGTAAAAATATACAATACAAAGGCGCGAGTGTGACAGCAGATGTTACTGCTCGCCCGAAAAGGATAAAACTATGTAACCTTCATTATATAACACCTACTTATATAACATAAATAACAGTTTTATGCAAATATGTTACTGTGATTCATTCTACCTAATCAAATGGTAATCCGCGAACTATTTATAATTTTGTTAGGCGGTCAATGAGGAATTCAGAATGACAAAGAAAAACGTCTGCCTGAATAGGATTAAGTTATGATACTTACAAAGGTACTTGTTGAGGCGGGCTGGTTCAGTTGGTTAGAGCGTCGGGCTAGTGATCCGAAGGGGCAGGTTCAAATCCTGCGTTCGCTTCAGATTTTTGAAATGCTTATCACAAAGATAACTCTTTGAGATAAAAATCTAGTGTGGAAAGCACTCAAAATAAAATCATAAAAAAGGTACTTGTAGGTAGGTAGGTACTCTGACTGAAGAAAAAGGACGAGCCTTCTTATTTTTCAATCGGTAAATTAATGAATACTTTTCGCCAAAAATGGCACAACCGGCCAACTATTATGATATCCACACTGTAGGTACAACATTCGAATAATTCCCAACTTCCCACGGATCGATGTACTTAGTAGATATTTTTTACACTATTCTTGATTTTTTAAAAACTACACAGTGGATTTCGATAATATTTAAACTATTAAGGACTACCTCTACAGTATGATCAACCAAACAAAAAAAGAATCATCAAAATCGGGCGGAGTAAAATCACGTAACATTCATACAAAAAAAACCGGACAAGTGCGAGTCAGGCTCAGGCAACACCGAGGGTTCCGTACAAACCCTGAATAAGAAAAAAATTGTTAAAATCTCTATATTATAATAATCTAGAAAAAAAGTGTTTTTTTTCACTTTTCTCGTCATACATCGAGAATCACACATTGTAAAAATAATTATAAACCTGTTTTAGCACGTGATGATGAAGCTCTTTCTTATGATACCCCACAAATTTGTATTTACACCCTAATTTTTGGGATTTAATTTAGAACAATTTTCGGATTTATTCCTATATGTGTACTCTGAGACAATGCTTTTTGCCTAATAGTTCTTGGTCAACGGGAAGTACCTACCCTGCCTGTAGGTTTTGATTCCCTTGTGAGTATCGAGATATATATGCGGTTTTTACGATACAAACGGCTCTAACTTCTTTTTAAGATAACTGGGAAGTTTGATTTTCCACAACTGTAAGAAACCATAGATATACTTAGGTATAGGTATGATTTAAATTTCAACTCGACAAATTTACGCGTTCCCGATCTCAAAGGCCTTGTCGGACAGACGAACAGACGACTACAAAATGATCCTATAAGAGTACCTTTTTTCCTTTTGAGGTACGGATTAACGGGACCCTAAAAACATAAGTACCTACCTAGGTACTAAAATACATACAGTCGAATTGACATCCTCGTTTTTTGAAGTCGGTCAAAAAGAGGTCTTCACGTTGTATGATTCTGTGTTTTATATGTTACTTGATTTCTTCGTCATTTGTGGATTTTTCTGGTTCTTTCAATCTATAGTACCTAGTTTGCGATTTCTCAAATTAACCGTCCAATTTAACGCCTGTCAAAATCCACATCAAAGAGCGCCTTCTGAAAAATTGCAGCTTGATTGTTTGAAGTCGGTAAAGTCGATCTTTAATTTTTTGGAAGAGAAAAAATATTTCAGATAATAAAACTGATTAAAACTAGATACCTCTCTTAACAATTTGAAGAGAGAAGCGCTTACCTCATAATTGGTATTATACTAGGCTAGGCTATATGATATAGGGTGAAAGTGCCAGTTTGCCGACCACCACCGGTTCACGACCACTTTTTCATAAAACCACTATAAATAGTTAAATAAAAGCGCGCCAACGTTTGTTTTGGTTTTTGAACGATACTTTAGTCTATCGCTTCCCCTCCGCGACACTGTGATTTGTCTTCTGATACGTGATGCACTTCAATAAGCCTGTGAAACAGACCCATAGTGGACGTGTCGGAATTGGTTGCACAAATTTACGAAAAAAATAGTGAGAGGACACTTTTTCAACCGCAAGTAAAACAAGTTTTCGTCGAGATTCACGCATCCAAATGTAGCTTGGAATATTTAGAAAAATACGTTTTTACCCCTAAAGAGTCATTTTAATGTAAAATATGCGCTTTTAATTAAAATAATAGGTGTTCGGCAAACTAACCTACTAAAATTGTGTATGCATCATTTCACGACCACATGGTCGGCAAATGACTATTTCCCATCGATCTTGTTCATAAATTTTCTAACTGATACTTCATGGTACGGCATTTTAGTCTTTGTCAGTTTGATCTTTAGGACGTTGTTTATGTACACTTCAGAATGCGACCAGCAAAATGTGTTGATTACCACTAAAATACAAAGCATTATTTCAGTGGTCGACAATCGGTCAGCTAACGACCACGTATCTTATACCATACAAAAATTACTAAATAAGTAAATAATGCTATTATTAAAATTACTAAATAAGTGTGAATAGATGAAAAATAAATATCATTAAAATAATTGAATGAATAAGATTAGATAACTAAAATTAAATGTCATTTAAACATGATTATTTGATGCTGTTGTTATTTACGACCCTAAGCACATGCTCTAAGACTCTTTTTTCAATGGCTTTTGAGTGGACGACAACTAACGAAAATGTCGGACGCAAACTGACCACATGTGGTCGGGAACTAAAAAATAGCACATTTTGATAAATCATTACATATTTATTTTATACTTACTAACATAAAATACAAAAAAACTTATGTTTTTTCAATTATTTAAGGTTTTATCTAGACTTCTGAGTATTATTTGAATCAGAACATTATCATTATAGTGAATAATGTCACTTCAAAGATTACTAGTCCACTAAGTGGTCGTGAACTGGCTGTTTCACCCTACCTACTAAATGTATAGAAAATACTTGATAGCCCCACATCACGAAGTTATAATACATATAACTTCGTGCCCCACATTCAGCACACGGGGTAAACGAAATCAAACAAAATTTACAAAATTTAGGGTTCCGTAATTTTTTTATAACTCAATATGGAAACCAACAGACACCTGAAGTAGATAAAAGCAAGTCACCTATCTAGTTTAGAAGATAGTGTGGTACCGTACCACTGTAAGTATCGTATCACGCGGCCGCGGCGTCGGCGTCGCGGCGCGTTGGCGATGACCGACGCGCCGCCCACCCGCTATCAGCGCGCGGGGCCGCCGGCCGCCCGCGCCGCGCCGGGGCCAGTGCTCGCGCGCGCGCTCAGCGAGCGGTCGGCTGTCGTGTGTTGGCTCGTCGTGTGACGTGTGTGGAGCGTGCAAGGTTCGTCGCCTCTCGGAGCCGCAGGTGAAGCGCCCGACTCGAGCCGAGTCCCGCGCGAGCAGCGACCGGGAGCGCCAGGCCACACGCGGCGCGCCCGCGGGCCACTGACCGCTACCATCCCGGTACGTACGCGCCGAGATGATCGCTCTCTGTGACACATTCTACGCGGAACAAGTCTGCACCACAAACAAAGAAACGCCGGACGGCCGGTACCCGCGGACCCACACCTACTCCTCGCTACTAATCAGGGGCTAACGGTAATCATCGACGTCATCGCATTAACATCACCGTACTAAAATCGAACCTGTCTCTGGCGGTAGATTGATTGTTTTCATCGGAAAAAGATACACATTTCCTATCTCTCTCTTTCATACCATATGATCGTAACTTCACATTTTTAGGGTTCCGTTCCAGAGGTCACAGAGAATCCTTTATGCAATGCAACCCTTTTGTTTGTTTCTCCTTCACGTTCAGACATAGTTGTAAACAAGTCAGGATTGAGTCGAGATACGCGAATAGTGTATGTGTTACGGGTAATGCTGGACGAAGACATAGGTAGGTATGCAAGGTTCCGTAGATGTTGATATGACACCTCTTTTGATGTCACTTTATAGTCAACCTGGTTCTAGAAAAACATTATTACCGAAAATAAACTGTTTTTGCAGTGTAAGTAGTACTTATACTCAGACTATTATTCATTTTTGAATATGATTTCACTATTATTCTCTTTAGTAATGGTCGACAGTTTAGGTAGGATAGGTACATTTTATTACTAGGTATTATTATAAATTATAATAGTAATAATAATGAATTATTGCATTGCAATGATGCTGCTGCTGAATAATAAAATGGAACTGTAAAATATCTTCCTGCCATGATACCTACTAAAGTCAATGGCAAACCAATAATGCAAAATAAATTGTGCTCAAGACAAAAAATAGTACGTCACTCTCACTTCTAAGCTTATTTTGATATATTATTATTGTAAATATTCTAATATAATATATGATATAATATTCTAAATATTGTAAACATTCTTGGGATAAATTGTAAAACATCGCCACAATAGGTATTAACAATAAACCTATTATCAGATTTATCAGTAATTTATGGGCATGACACCTCATCTTTGGGAATGTTTTTTTCAGTTTCAAAAAGAGAAGAAGAGAATTATCTTACAATGTTATTTCACTTCACTTGGAAAAACTGAAAATAGAAATAGACCACAAAATATTTCGTAAGATATTATTATATTATGCGTCATTGCCCTATTTATTGTGTGTTATGCATCTTTGCGTGGTCAGTACGCACACACACACACCATTACTATTTTTAGACTATTTATATCTGTATACATACATATCTACCAAAACGATATAACTTATGTATACCTTACACTTTCGTAAAGTCGGAATACATTTTACCCGAATTTAACGGCTTTTCAACCGGTCACAGTAGCATTTAGGTATAAATCATGAGTCATGACACGAATTACGTATTGAAAAAAGTTGAATATCTGTTAATTTGGCGGCAGAGATCGAAAACTTAACATTATTTGCCAATAACAACCTAATACAAGGTATGCAAAGTAGTAGTGTATGCAGTTTTAACTTATAAAGTAGTTTATTGTAGTTAAAAAAGGCACTTTTGCCCGTGAAAAAAAGTTATTACGATCAAAGTATGCAAATATACACATTTGGTCAATTAAACAAATAAAAAAAAAGAAAAATACGATAATTCCGATAACTACAAATACAATAAATTATTATTAATTTTTAATATTTCTAGTGGTAAATAATAATTATCAAAGCTGTAGTAATATAGCTCAATGGTAGGCGGCAAGATACGTTGCCCAAGAACTCTTGTCAATACCTTAACACTAGGACTAGACTTCACTAGCTACTTCAATAAGTAAGAGGGCCAATGAAGTCGATGACATGCGTGTTTATTAATCTCATTAGCATAGATGGTTCTTGAGCCTGCATTGCGGGCTGCGGGCGAGAGGTTATCACGGCTATCGTTCAACGACCACACATCAGAAAACCGAGAAATTTGTTCCGTACCTGGAAAACTGTGTAATTGAAAATATTTTTGAACTGAAAATATTACGTATTATTTAAAATACGATTCTCGTCAGATCGAAGTTTTAGAATTTAGATGATCATTGTAAAGTAGATAGAACTCATCTAAGATATTGTGATTAATTACACCGTATTTTATATTATCTGATCTGATACTGGATAGGTCTAGGTGATATCGTCAGGTTCTCGTTTGTTGAGTTTGGCAAGCATGTGGGCCAATGTCGCATGCCGCCGTGCCGTAATCATAACACAACAATTGATAAAATTGATAACGATTGTGAATTTCAATTGATTGTCCAAACTGGTAGAGGTAGGTAAGTAGCTGCTCACCTAATTAATAAATAAGTAGGTAGGTACTTTAGGGGTGTTAAGGAAAATTGATGAATCTTTGGAAGTATTGTTTTAACTAAATGATATGATAAAAACATTTGCAGCAATAACCTAAATGAGTTTTACTCACCTATCTATAAAGTATAAAAGTCACATAATATTTACTTCCTATGCTTTTTATCCCTTTGTTTTAATAACCGTAACAAATCTTGTAAATCTATATTTAATACGTACCTACTCGCCTCGAATGCCATGACGTAATAAATTATTTCATATAACAACCTAGGTTCTAATGGGGCAGAGTAGAGCGGGATGCTATTTCGGTAATCCGTGTAAAAATAAATGACGTGACTTCAATTTATTCCTACGAAACTCATCATTTCATCGAACGGCATGTTTGTTTTGCTAGTTAGTAGATTGCAAGTTCAAACAAATTAGCTATCGCGTATCAGTCTATTACTTACGGTGTGGCGATTCTGACTCGGTAAAGCTGCAGTAATTCTATTTATTCCAAAATTAAACCACATTTAAGTAACAAATAATAGTCGTAATTAGCGGAAACGTCGGTCGTTTTACATACACATGAAAGCAATGCAGTGAAGTAATAATTTGCAATCTCCAAGTAGGTAAGTGGCGTAGATTGTTGTGGCTCCGCCACGGTCCGGCCGCCACGGGTGCGTGTTCCCTCCGCGGGAGCCGCCGCGCGCCGCCGCCCGCGCCGCGCCGGCCCGCGTCACCGGGCCGCGTCGCCGGCAGCGGACGAAGGTCATTTGCCTATGCCGCTATCTCGCGATCTGAGTTCAAAAGTTCATAAAGAAACTCGGCGTTGCTCATGCAGAAATTAACAGTGCTGTTATTTTAATTGAGTGTCAATTTTTGAAGAAAAATGTAATCGTACCCTTCGGGAACATGAAAAAAAATTGATTAAAAACGGTATGGAATGGGATCTACATGGGAAGGTTATGGCCATTAAGTAGGTACCTAACCAAAAGGAGTCGACACGCCTAAGCACCGAAGTCTGCCAAGTCAGTGGGGGGTGAAGAAACGCACACAAACCAAAATAGAAGCAAGTTTACACGCACACAAATGTAATTAACGAACGCTAGCTGATAATTAACGCAACACAAGCTCAACCAGATCCATATATTTATATAAAGAGCATGACCGCCGGTCGCGTACTTTTGGCAGAGGGTTACGCTTTGCAGTGTAGACTCCTTTTGGTTAGGTACTTAATAGTTATGGCATTCAATACTTACACAAATACACAATATATATGTATATAACTATGATAGCGCGGGCGGGCGCCTTCATCATTACTCCAGTACGGTACAGAACCATCAAAACGAGAAGCCAACTCAAACTTGGCTATTTTTAAACTGAACTTTTTCTGAATTATGTAGCTTGTTAAAAACAAATATTATTAGGAAGATATTTAGGTAGGTACATGGTGAATAAAAAAGTACTAACATACATTCCACTGCACGGGAACATTGGAATGATTAGTCTGTTTTCTTGGCATCCCTGGCAGTCCTTGACCCTGTGAGTCGCGCCTCAGCCACCTAGACCCTTAGTGCACGGGGGCAGCCCCCGGCCCCCGGCTCCCGGCGGCCGCGGGGTGCACTCTTAAGGACTTTTGTTTTAAATTCCCCCAGTCTAGACTACAGTTGAACGATCTATTTGTGCAAAGTCTGGTATGTTTTCGACAAAATGAGTTTGTGGGAATTAGGGCATGCAAAATCCGGGTGGTTTTGAAAAACCGGGTTTTTCGGTTTTTGATTTAAAAAACCGGGTAAATCGGGTTTTTCGAGTTTTTCGGGTTTTTTTTGGTAATTATATGAAAATACTAAAAATAATGGTTTGTTTGTTTGTTTATGACCCTGTACTGTCCCATTGTTGGGCAAAGGCCTCCCCTCGAGATTTCCAGTTGCGTCGGTCTTGTCCTGATGCCTGCCAATTTGGATTAAATGTATTCGCGCTATCTAATAGAAAGTGCAGACTCTCTATTAGATAGGCCTCTACGAGGCCGCACCGAGTTGGGACCCCATTCGGAGGTGATTTTATCCCAGAGGTCTTCTGGCATGCGACTGACTTACTCGGCCCACTGCGACTTCAGTTTAGCGTTTAATTTGAGTTCTGGAACGCAGTTCGGTGTTTTGTACTCGGTCTATTAGCCGGTCACCGAGACTACTGCGCTCCATCGCTCATTGGCAAACCTTGAGTTTGGACTTTTAGACTTTATACTCCATAAAATTTAACTTGATCTCTGCGACAGCTGTCAGAAAAATCACGCCTATGAAGTCCTGAATTTCTTAATAGTACAGACAGTACCTGTCAATGTCATACTTTGTGGGCATGCCGATTAGTGATGGGCGACGAATGATCGTGACCACAGAGTTTTAGATAGAGTTTTATTTAAAATAACGATAGTTTATACTAACGATATTTTAAATAAAACTTAATTTATCATTAATTTTATTGTATAATTTAATATCATAACATTTTTTACACGTGTAATTAAATTAAACCCAATTATATGTTACATTAGCATCGATAATAGTTAAAAACGTCGATAAATACTATCGTTACATTATTATGCGTATTTAAATAATATCATAACGTTATTTACATATGGACATACTTGATATGTAAGTAAATAAAATCCAATTTTATGTCAATCTTCTATGTCAGTATCACTGTCGCAGAGATCAAGTTAAGTTTTATAGAGTATAGTTAAAGACACCTGTTTGTCAAAAACAATGTTTGTACACCATAAGTCAAAATGGAAAGATTACATACATCTTGCGCTTTAGTGTGATCGGAAGGTGTCTCTTCATATGCTTTTTCATGGCCCAATAGCTCTTCCAAGCTTTCTCTTTTCTTCTAGGTCTTGTCCCGTCTGGAAGGTGACTATTTGTCCAAGATAGATGTAATCGTGAACGTATATGTCTTCGTCATCGACAGTTACCCGACGTTTGATGCCATTGGTCATCACTTTGGTCTTTAACATGTTCATCTGCAATCCAACCTAGAGGCTTGCAGTGGTTAGATTTTGTAGCATTGATTGTAGCTCTCTGGCTGAGGAAGAGAAGATAACGATATCGTCTACAAAATGAAGATTAGTCAACCTTTTTTTTACCGATATCAACACCACTTCCATCCCAGCTTGCCGCCAGCTTTCCGAAAACTTCTTCGAGGACGCCCGTGAATATTTTCGGGGACAGTGGGTCTCCCTGTTTAACATATTTCTCTATTGCAAATGCTGGGCCAGAAGATTGTAATTTTGTTGCAGCGGTACTTTGAGAATAGATGAGGCGGAGAAAATTAACGTGTGTGATGATATCAAATGCTTTTCAACCGAAGAAACAGAGGAGGTACTCAACTCGACGCGTATATGTATAAATATGTTGTGTATAACCAAACCAATAACCTATATAACCAATAGCGCGGCCAGAGATCCAAGAGCCAGCTTACCTGACAGTTCACCAAAGATATCCCGGACATCAGCCTGTACGAGATTAGAATGGCCCTGAATCAGTTTAAGAATAACAAGGCGCCGGGTGATGACGGTATCACATCAGAGCTGCTGAGAGCGGGTGGAACACCGGTACTAAAAGTATCCCTAAGCTTTTTAACACCGTCGTCCTCGAGCGCATCACGCCAGAAGCATGGAGCAGAAGCGTGGTGGTGTTGTTTTTCAAGAAAGGTGACAACACCTTATTGAAGAACTATAGACCCATCTCACTTCTGAGCCATGTTTATAAGCTGTTTTCAAGGGTCATTACGAACCGTCTCGAGCGTAGGCTTTTTGAGCCTTCCGAACAAGCCGCATTCATACGCTGCGGCAGGTTATACAGAAGACCGAAGAGTATAATTTGCCACTTTGCTTAGCGTTTGCGGACTATGAGAAAGCCTTTGATTCGGTCGAGGCATGGGCTGTGCTCGAGTCTCTCCAACGATGCCGTATTGACTATCGGTACATCGAAGTGTTGCAGTCTTGTATAATAACGCCACTATGTCGGTCTGAGTACAGGAAGAAAGCTCCAAGGCGATCCCTTTAAAAAGAGGCATAAGTCGTAATTTCTTCGAAACTGTTTACGGCTACTTTTGAGAAGCGTTCAAGCTCCTGGAATGGAAAGGATTGCATCAATGTCAATGGCGAATACCTCACTCACATTCGGTTTGCCGACGATATAGTATTCATGGCAAAATCGATAGAAGAGCTCAGCACGTTTCTGGAAGGCCTCAATCGGGTTTCTCAACAGTCTTAAGATGAACATGGTCAAGTCGAAAGTCAAATGTGATTCCCATGTTGTACCCCCTTCGATTTATATTGGAAACTCGGTTCTCGAAGTCGTTGACTCGTACGTCTACTTAGGACAAGTAGTCCAGTTAGGTAGGTCCGACTTCAAGAAAGAGGTCAATCGCCGAATCCAACTCGGCTGGGCAGCGTTCGGAAAATTGAGTAGCCTCTTCTCATCCGACATACCTCAGTGCCTCAAGTCGAAAGTTTTAGACCAGTGTATGTTGCACGTGATGACTTATGGCACATAAACGTGGTCTCTCACTATGGGCCTTATTAGTAAGCTCCAAGCAGCCCAACGAGCTATGGAGAGGGCTGTGTTCGGAGTCTCTCTGCGAGATTGAATCAGAAACGAGGAGATCCGTAGAAGAACCAAAGCTACCGACATAGCCCAACGGATTGGCAAGTTGAAATGGTAATGAGCTGGGCACATAGCGCGGAGGACTGATGACCGATGGGGTCGAAAAGTTCTCGAGTGAAGACCACGTACCGGCAAGCGCAGCGTAGGACGTCCACCCACAAGGTGGACGGATGACCTTATTAAGACTTCAGGATCGCGCTGGATGCAAGCCGCTTCCAACCGGTCTTATTGGAGATTCATAGGGGAAGCCTATGTCCAGCTGTGGACTTCTTATGGCTGATGGATGGATGGATAGATGATATTTCTTTTGTTTGTTAATTTCAACAATCGAGCTTTCCTTTATGTATAATTTACAAATATTAGACAAACGTGCAAAATATATCACGCTTAGTTTTACTACTTAGCTTAGCAGAGACTGTCAGACTAATGTAACAATACAAAAAGGCGGCGGTTGTTAGCATTTCGGTCAAGACGAGACAAAACGCGTCCCATTACGCTTATAACGCTACAGCGCTCTGCCTATATGACGATACTCACTAATTCACTATGTAAAGCGAGAGAAAGAGAGAATGAGGACGTTCGCACTTGAATTTCATCCTTAGCACGTAGTTATATAATAGTCATTGGTGAATGGTACATTAGGCGTAATTTTATACATGGAAAAAAGTGTTAGAGCAACTAGATGACAATAATGTAATACGAATAATGTATAACGAAGGAATTAATATGTGAATTTTAAAAAATCGTAGAAAAACCGAAAAACCCGAAAAAACCGGGTTTATGACTAGAAAAAACCGAGTTTCTAATGCGGTCGGTTACCCGGTTTTTTCGGTTTTCGGTTAACCGGGTTGCATGCCCTAGTGGGAATATGCGATTTTCAACATTAAGTAGACAAATACCCTTCCTTGGCAGTCGGGTAAAAAGAGCCAAGCAAAGATAAGTTTTAACCGGTCTTTAGTAGCATCACTTGTAAAAATCAAAACACAAAATACCTATTAACATTTAGCTGTTTTTCTGAGATTTTGCATGGTCCAAGTTAAATTCAACGCGTAGATTACAGAATGAAGTAGGTAGAAGGGTCTGAGCAGTGTGCAGCTGACGAATCTTGCAACACTGAGGTAATAGCCCCGGGTGACCGGATCACACGGTCACGTGTACGAATAGAAACAGGCGTGTTGGTGTAGCTCTACAGCGCGCCTGTGGTAATGTTTCCGTGGCTGGTTGCAGAGGAGCAGCGGGTCCGGCGGCGGCGGCGCGGCGTGCGGCATGGAGTGCGGCGTGGCGGCGGCCGGCGGCGCGGGCTTCCCCGCGCACCCCGCGCTCTCGCCCACCGAGCGCTCGCCCGCCAAGACCGGCCTGCACGTCAACTTTAGTGATAAGGGCGAGGTAACGTACCAACGTCACTTAATAAAGGCCTACTGTGTCCAGATTTCCAGAGTACCTATCTATGTGGCACAATGTGCCTGTTAAGTGCTAAAGAGTTATTCGTGCAAAAGATGCGTTTGGCACAAAATCCAAAACACCTACAAAATACTTATCTGAGTACCTAATAATATTAAGTATATAAAAAAATAACAATAAAAAAAAATTATAAAACAGAATGTATGTTTGTTGGTTACTCTTTCACGCAGCAACAGACGAAGAAGTCGACTTGATTTTTCATGGTAACTCTTCCAAGTGATTTTTGCGTGGATCTACTTTAAAGGTCAGGAAGTGCCTTATATTATGACTTTTTATTAGACGAAAAACATTAAAGGTTCCTATAGGATAGGAAGGTATCACCTATGGGATAGCCCAAGTTAAAAAAAAAATCACGTAGGTAAAGGGAGCTAACTTTTTCGCAAGTACCGTATAAGTACATAATTACATACAATATGATGAAACCGTAGATAGCTAAGAAATAAGAAAAATAAAAATTGTCAAGATAGTTCTCATCGCCTTTCTCCATTTCAATAGGCCGTTAGCCATTTTTTTTAAATCGTAATAATTTTATTTATACATTCTTACGAAAATAAATTATATACCGAATAATCAAATCAATAATTTAATTTATTGTAAATAAATAAGCTAATTGACATTTACTACGGAACCCACCTAGAGTGGCGTGCGATGACACGCACTTTCTTTACCAATATTATTTATTTATTATTATTACCTACAACTAAATCATATCGATAGGTACTATTACTATATTATCTCGTAGTATTGTAATTACTAATGTGTGGCAATAGGATAGCAGACTTTTACAAGACTGGCCAAGTGGATGGCCATTTACGCGAGATTGATAGTACACGTAGAGTAACAATGCGGCGCGGTGTTGCAGGTGAAGGAGCGACGCGAGAAGTTCCTGACGGCGAAGTATGGCAGCCACCAGATGGCGCTCATCCGCAAGCGGCTCGCCGTCGAGATGTGGCTGTACGACGAGCTGCAGAAGCTGTACGAGCCGCCCGCGGTAACTGCCTCTACCACACTCATACAATAGTTACAGTCGCAAACAGCTCCCGTCGAGATGTGGCTGTACGACGAGCTGCAGGAGCTGTACGAACTGCCAGCGCCCGCGGTTACCGCACCAAACACCCGCCCCCTGACCGCCTAAGCAATAGCAATCGTAATAGCAATCGTTTATGACTTCATTTTAGTCATTTGGCACCGCCTATGTGACGTTAGCCGTTTATGACTTCATTTTAGTCATTTGGCACCGCCTATGTGACGTTATGGCTAACGTCACATAGGCGGTGCCAAATGACTAAAATGAAGTCATAAACGATTGCTATTACGATTGCTATTGCTTAGGCGGTCGGGGGGCTGGTCAGGGCCGGATTTAGAGGAGTGGAGGCCTCCGGGCAACAATGGAGTAGAGGCCGGTTGTCCTACCCCAAATTCGGCCCTGCATCTGGTTCATCCTATACCTACTTACTCCGTTCATGCCACGAGTGCACACGAAAATTATGTTTATATTAAGCTTATTATAACGCCTAGTGTAGCTTTTGACTGCCTCGGTGGCTCAGTGGTTAGTGACCCTAACTTCTGGTTCAAAGAGGTGTGGGTTCGATCCCCACCCAGAGCAAATATTTATGTGATGAACATAAGTGTTTGCTCTGTGTCTGGGTGTTATTTAGTTACTATCTATATAAGTATGTATTTAAAAATAAGTATATGTAGTATATCAGTCTCTGGCAGCCATATCTTTGCTTAGTTTGGGGTCAGAGGCCGTGTATATCCCAAAAATATTTATTTTATCTATTTTTATTTTTTCGGTAGTAAGTACCTATATTCGTAATTAAGTACTGTTTTATTCTGCCGTGCTCGTGCTATGAGTCTTTTATCGATAATTTGCTGAACAAAGGCTTCTCTCTCAGCGATTGGGCCGGGCTTAGTCCACGGCATGGCTCACATCGATTCCCCGTCGAGTCTCCGGACGCAACCAGATTTCTTCGCGATGTTTTCCTTGCCATGACACCGATAAGACAATGAGAATGAGAAGTAAACTTACCTACTAAGCCTTGTTTTGCAAAGTGTACTTACTTTCAGAGATTTAACTACTCATCATTACGATTCTCGAATCGAGAAAAATAAAAATAAGCTGTATACCTAATATAAATCAGCTGTATACCTAGGTACAATATTATCATACATTTTGCCGAGAGTCAATGAATTTTTAATGTGGAACGTTCAGCTGGTTTTTTTGTCATTTCGATTTACTACAATACAATATACCTAGGTACTACGACTTAATTTGTTTGGTCAGGCGGGCGAGGGCGGTGGCGGCGGCGCGGGGAGCGGCGCGGCGCGTGGGTCGGGGGGCGCGGCGCCTGCGCAGGAGGTGGAGGTCGACATCGACGAGCTGCTAGACATGGACTCCGACGAACTGCGCCGCGCGCACCTTGCGGTAACACACACACACACACACACACACTCACGCACACGGCACACACTCTGTACCTACTTGGTGGTCTGCAGCCTTTATTAGATTATAGTCTGCAGCAGGCAGCTGTCCTCGCCGGCGCGGGCGGCGGCGGCGGCGGCGCGGCTTGGAGGTCGTTCATTCTATAATGAATTTACCGCTTTAGGACTTCCAGAAAATAGTTCTAACGACGCCAATTTTATTAATAGATGATAATTAAATTAGAGGTGATCTAAGAAGGCCTGATTATTGAATTAGATGTACCTATTCATGTAGGTAGGTACCTACTGCCGCGTGCCGTTCGGCCGTAGCGTGTTTTGGAACTCTTCATATTGCCAGTCCAACTCCCACTTGGCCATTTTATCAATATTATTACGAAACTGTGCCCAGTTATCTTTTGTCCTACATTATGAACGCAGATACTCTTCTAATTATCTATTCTTGTAGATATCGGTACCTACTGCTAACTTCTCATAACGCTTACTGTAATGGTATACTTGCCTATACTTAACTATTAACCTAAAGTACCTAATGAACATGTTTTTTTTGCAGAAACTATTAGCGGACGCCAAAAAACCACTAAGAGATGTAAATGTAAGTAGCTACATAATTAATTAATATACCTATTACCTACTCAACAAAAGTACTTAGATGAGTATGTTTGATTGGAGGGACGTTATCGTAGTGGCTTTGTTAGTCAATGGCCCAGTGGTATAATGTTCGCCTTATTTTATAATCGTGAGGTCAAGGGTTCGAATCCCGGCTCCATACCAATGAGTTTGGTGGACTTATTTAAATATTTTTATACCGCTGGCTTATAGGTGAAGGAAACCATCATGAGGCAGCCTGCATGCCTTATCTACGTCCGCAAAAGAAATTTAATACGTAATAAATGAATTTTATTATCTAAGTTTTTTACGGTTACCAATACTACCTAACTACTTACCAATATTATAAAAGATATTGAGTGAAACGAAGGTCGCCGGGTCAGCTAGTAAATAGTATCTAAGTATCCTACTTTGTTATTTATTCACACATTTTGTATAAATGTGACGATTGTCAGTAGGGCTAGCTCTGTTGTCAGTGCCTCTGAGACGGCTAAACGGGTAGATAAACAACCAGGACCCTCAATGAAACGTGTCATCAGAGCCAATGCAGCGCTCAGTTGTAAATGCCATCTACGGTCACCCATCCGAAGACTGGCCGAACTTTAAACTTGTGTGATAACTAAGTACCTAAAAGTTAAATTACGCTATGAGCGCTAATGAAATAATAATTATTATACTTAATTGTCATTTTATCATGTCGCCGATATAAGTAACTGACTGTTCAAATTGCTTGATTTCAGAAATTCATCAACGAATTATTAGAAAAAGCAAAAACGCTGTAGGAGCCGAGCGGCGAAACCAAATCTCAGGAAACGGACGCGAGCGAGCGCAGCTCCGGATAGTTTTAATGTTGTAATTGTAATTACGTAAGTGAGTGTTAGCCGGCCGTGCCCGTGTTGCGCCCGGCCGCCGCCCGCCGTCCGCACGCCGCGAGCGGCGCTGCGGGACTCCAGGGTCGGTCGTGTCGTTACTCCCTCCGACTTCGCCTCGAAACTTATTTTAAACAATATTTTATCTCGGATACTCACATATCAGCGAGCGAGGACTTCAGGGCGTAACATTGACAAGAACATATTAATTTGTAGATACGTAGTCCGTTGGACGCCAGGAGGAGGCAATTGAACCTCATAAACCTCCCTGGCTAGTGGCTACCGCCCATGATTATTATATTACCGTTTGTGTCATGTACCTATTAAATTTTGTGCAATACTATAAAACACAAGTTGAAGGTCTGTGCATATTGTGACATTTGTGACCCTCGAATCCTATTGTAGGGATGTCGTTTTTAAATATTTAGAAATGGCGTGGGTGGACACAGGCCGCCGCGCCTCGGTGGCGTCTGGCCCGAGTGCCCCGCGCCTCCGGGGCGTCTGGCTCGAGTTGCCCGAGCCTTCGGGGTGTCTGGCCTGCGCCTCAGCGGCGTCTGGCCCAAGTAGCCCGCGCCTCAAGGGCGTCTGGCCCGAGTTACCCGCGCCTCAGGGGTGTCTGGCCAGAGTGGCCCGCACTCCAGCGGCGTCTGGCCCACGCCTGGGCTGCAGCACGGCACGACTCGATACTTAGACTATTATTTATTTTAGAAGGATTTAAGAGTAAAATATCTCATTTTGTAAGATTACCTATGTAAGTACCTACCAAAGTACTAATAAAGTACATTTAGGTATAAACCTGGCTTATTTTATAAATGAGTAAAAAAGAGAGCAATTTTGTTTTTATTTGTTCGTCCATTCCCTATTCCACCCACAACCCGCTCATTCTACAAGTTCATGCGTAGGATTACTTGATCAGCCCCCCTACCGCCTAAAGCAATAGCAATCGTTTATGACTTCATTTTAGTCATTTGGCACCGCCTATGTGACGTTAGCCATCAAAGTTGTTCATTCAACGATTGCTTTCGCAATCCGCACAAAGCAATTGATGGCTAACGTCACATAGGCGGTGCCAAATGACTAAAATGAAGTCTGAGGGCCTCTGACGAGAGCTCGGTTAAGTCTATAAACGCCGCCACCGACATTTTTTCATAATATATGCTTTGATTATTTACTTGTGAATAATCTAAGAATATATTATGTATTTCACACAAGTAAAGGCCAAATCATACAAGTCGGCGGATGTGAATTTAGCTATAAGCTGCGCAATATCCGATCAACGTGCAGCTTTACGCGAGCTTCAGTCGGGTTTAGATATTGCGCAGCTTGTAGCTAACTTCACATCCGCCGACTTGTATGATTCGGGCCTATACCTACCAATAAAAGGACACGTCCTTAAATTCATGGAGGATACGAATATTTTCAAAGAACACATAAAACAAGCTTACACGAATACAGCAGCAATTATCATTTAGTCGAAAATATATTTACATTTGATCTGTCCTTTCATTAGAAGCCGGTGTCGGCGTTATTGACTCTCGTACCATGTCGACCACCTACGGATAGGGGTAGAAGGTCTAATAAAACGTATTTATGTATGAAACTTATTTTATTTATAAAAAATACCATTATCAAAAATATCCTTATCTTATTTACAAAAATACCCTACAATCACAGGGGAAGTACTCGCGAGCCACGAGGGCACATACTACATCCTCAAGAACGGATCGGTGCGGTGGCAGGCGCATCATACAAGTGAATACGAGAGCGGAGTCACGCCGTGTCCATGGGTTCGAGTCCCGCGTCGGGCGCGAGCGGGCGCAGCGCCTCGCGCAGCTCCAGGAACTTGCGCTTGAAGGCCATGCCGCAGCCGCGCCAGCGCCGGAACTCCAGCAGCGTGCGGTCGGGGTTGGAGGCGGCGCGCACCGGCCACGCGCGCACGCGCAGCTCGCCCTCGCAGTCCAGCGCCAGCAGCCGCGGCAGCGGGCGGCGGGCGGCCAGCGCGCGAGCCGCCGCCGCCAGCGCCGCGTCGGGCGCGCCCGCCACCCACACGCGCGTCATGCGGCGCGCGAGCCGCGCCAGCGCGCCGCCGCCCGCGCCCGCGGCCCCGGCGGCCGGCGAGCCGAGCAGCACGTCGTCCGCGTGCGCGGGCTGCGAGTGGCAGATGAGCGCGTCCATGTCGGCGGCCGACAGCTCGTCCCCCGCGCCGTCCGGCTCGTCGGCGGCGGCGGCGGCGGGCTGCGAGCGCCACGCGCGCTCCTCGCCCTCTCCTGCACAATACGCTTCTTTACTAAAATATATAATTAGTCCGTCATATGTTAAATAGAGATGGATTATCAAAAAATATTAGACAGGTATTTTTTCTTTTGTCAATTTAACAAAAACCGATGAAGATATAGCCCGTTAAAGTTCGCGTACCGTCGCTAACCTACTACAGAAGAACTGGCTAGTGACGTCACGAGCCCCCACTATCAAACTTTGACAAGGTTAACTGTTTGATTATACGTGTCCTATATTTTTTAATAATCTAACGGACTAATTATAATAAATAAATAAATAAATCTTTATTGTACACTAAAAATTACAGTAATTAAAAAAAATGTTGTACAATGGCGGCCTTATCGCCTTTGGCGATTTCTACCAGGCAACCTTTTGATGGACTGGACACGAAAAGTAGAAATATGGTCGGTGGTTTATAAATACAGTGAAATAAGTAATGACAATAATAATGATTTATTTGGGCAGTAAACAATAAACATGCTTATAGCACGCCCATCACCGCGGCGGCTCGCGGCCGGCGGCCGGCGGCCCACTGCAGCGATGCCCACGTCCTAGACTATCATTCTTACTAATATCCTTACTTCCTTACTAATATATAAATGCGCAAGTAACTCGTCTATCTGTCGCGCTTTCACGTCACTACTGAACCGATTTTAATGAAATTTGGTACACAGATAGTCTAGAACCTGAGAAAGGACATAGGCTACTTTTTATCCCGAAAAAATGCGTGTTTCCCTCAGGATAGGAGAAAAACTGTCTCACGATACGGAGTAACGGATTGACTTGATTTTTGCCATGGACATAGTTTAAATGACAAAAAATAATATGAGCTACTTTTTATCCCGGAAAATTAAAGGTTCCTGTAGGATAGGACAAAAACTGTTCTCAGCAACGGATTGACTTGATTTTTTGTAGTTTGAGGGACGAATAGTAACATAGGCTACTTTTTATCCCGAAAAAATCGTGGTTCCTGTAGGATGGGAGAAAAACGGTGTCTTAGCAACAGAGCAATGGATTGACTTGATTTTGGGAATGGACATAGCTTGAGACGAATGTTAACATAGGCTACTTTTTATCCAGCAAAATTCCATGGTTCCCATAGGACAAGACAAAAACTGTTTCTCAGCGATGGAGTAACGGACTAGATTTTTGGCATAGCCATAGTTTGAAAGACCGAAAGTGACATAGGTTACTTTTTATCCAAAAAAATCGCGATTCCCGTAGGATTGGACAAAAATTGTTTCCCGACATCGGAGCAATGGATTGCCTTGATTTTTGGTATGGACATAGAAAGATGGAATATGACATAGGATACTTTTTATTTCGGAAAAAATCGTGGTAGGTAGTGGTAGGATAGGAGAATGGCCGTTTCTCATTAACGAAGCAACGAATTGACATGATTTATTGCACGAATATAGTTTGAGAGACAAAATGTGACAGACTCCTTTTTATCTCTAAAAATGTCATAGTTCCCGTAGGATAGGGAAAAAACTTTTTCTCAGCAACAACGGATTTACTTGGTTTCTACATGAATAGTTTGAATGACAAAATGTGACGTTGACGGTCCTGTGGATGGTAGGGTAGGTGGCGGCACACACACCACCAGTTTCATCCTACTAGGGCCCCTACTCCTCGGCTGAAGCGTCGCAAGAGTGGCGCTGCTCAGTTGCGGCATTCCTCATAAGGTCCGCAACCTCGCCGGCCAGCCTATTAGCTGCTTTAGTTAAAAAGCCCAGAGAAGCGGCCCAACCTCGAATGCCAGCCTCTAAGCTGCCTTGGGGAAAAAGACCCAAAGAAACGGGAGATCTCTTTCTCAACTGTTTCAGAAGGAATCCAGAGACGCGGCTCCACCTCGGATACTCGCGTGGCCGCCCATAAGCCTCGGCTACTAAGTCCCCCTGCCACGACAAGGCGGAAATCCACAGGGGGATAGTACACTAACCTTAACCAACAGAAGCATTTATCAAACTAGGTATTTGGATGTCGGTCGGTTAGGTTAGAACAGTGACAAAAATGTGCAAAGGTACTTGAATAGGTGAGGGGGCGGAGCTATTTGCGGCGCGGCGGCAAGGTGGGTCGACTATCTCGAAGATATCGTCAATACCGCCGGTCGAACCTGGTCACGACCTCGCGACCGGCAAAGGGCCGAGGCAGATGTCACTGCAAGAGGCCTACACCCAGCAGTAGGATAAAGAATGCTGCAGACGATAACGACGATGAATTTAATATTTTTTGGGTTTGAAATTATTATTTGCACCAATATTTGAGTATCATTTTACATTGAATTGTGGCTAATACTTTGTGGCGCACTTACTTTTTTGGTTAGCATATTTTTTTTTAATATTTTCCTAAAATTGGTAGGCGTCGATATATACATAAGCCAAAATCAAATTATAATGCGGGCGAAGCCGCGGGTCAAAGCTAGTTTAGAAATAAAACCCGACAACATGTACTTCAATTTCACATGTAGGTATATAAACTTGTTTAACTTTCCGTAAAGTTCCCTGGATGGGAAGCTCATCAATTTGTGTAAACTGAAATCTTTTACCGTTATGGGGCGGTAATGTTTTCCTCAGGTGTCCCCTACTCGCTCCTACACGTTGACGGTTCGTTCATTATGTCGCTAAGGCGTTAGCATTTCTGCAGTGGGCTCCCAGACTAACTTATAAATCGTTCACATATACATAATAACAATAAATCATGTATTAACAGCACTATACACTAAAATAGGCCCAATTAAAAGACGCCATCGTAAATTTAATAGCAACGTAAAAAGTGTTCTCTCTATCGAATGCCTAAATTGAAACAGACATATTGTAAACTAGCTGAGCCGGTGAACTTCATCTCACCATCTGTGAAATGTCAATGACAACTTATACATGCAGGAACATTTTGTATGGGAATATTTAATCATTATTAATTTACTTGCTCCATTTTTATATTTTCTCACCATATAAGGTTCATATGGTGAGAAAATATAAAAACGTAGCGAGTAACTGGACTCCACGAATATTTCAAGACTAAAACTAGCCAAATCGGTTCAGCCGTTCTCAGAGTTTAAGCTAGACTAACAACAACCAAGATTCAATATAAGAAGAAGATTGCTAATATAACTACGATGGCGCCTTCATAATTGGGCCTAATAATTACCTAGACTACCTTAGAAACTATTACAAAAAGAGGAAAACTAGATAGTGCATTTCGAGGTTGCATATTATGACTGTTCCCTTCCCCCTATTCAATATGTAGTACTACAAAACCCTATTCATACAAATGTTACAGGCGCCGCTGGCGGCCGCTCGCCGAGGACCGCCGGAGGCGGCGAAGCTAAATCCTTTATCCAAAACAGATCAACATTGCAAATCGTCTAAATTACAGGGACGTTATATTATTCATGTACAGCTCACGCCACGAAAGTAAACCTTACGAAAAAGTGAAAAGATTTTTGGAACTTCTTTGGTTGAAAATCATTTCGCGTGATTACTGTAATACATATCGGAAACATTCCTTTTCATCATGAATGTTTGTAGAAAATTTTGAGGAATTAAAATATATATTCTCTCATTTTTTTGTAAAATGTGCAGAGGTATGTATATACAGGTTTATTTCTAATCAATTAGCATCCTTTCAGGGACTTATTCTGTAAACTGACAACTTTGTTCTAAGATTTTTGTCAAAACTCAAAAAAATAATCAGCTGTTCTATACATTTTGCCGCAGGTGAACGATATTTTTCTATGGAAGAACGAATTTATTTTTCGAGTTTTGACAAAAGTCGCAGAACAAAAGTTGTTAGTTTTGATATACAGAATAAGCCCCTAAAAGGATGCTAATTGATTAGAAATAACCCTGTATACTTTTATTAAATTGCTCTAAAAGATAAACATTAAATTGAATGAAACCCTTCAATGTCACGGCGCGTGGCCTAGCCCGAGCTACAGCCGCGTGTGTGTACAGGACGAACCAAACTTCTCTGCGGCTGAGAACACGAGGCAAGTGGTTGCGCAGTAGCAATATACTTGTGTTAGTGGCGCAAAAGAGGAGATGTGCGCATTTCGTAGTCAACTTCACAGACGCCAAGTAGTTAGATTCGCCCTTTAAATAACTACATATTAAATACATCATTATTCAAAAGCTGTAAGTAACCCTGCGCCTTCTTCGGGCGGCTCGAAGTCCATGCTCAAACGCTGGCTGATTGATGGAATGTTCTACAGCTATGATACATTTATTCAATTGAAATTATAATTCATTATTGATATATTATTTACTAGCTGACCCGGTGAACTTCATCTCAGCATCTATCAACTGTCAATGACAACTTATAAATGCAGGAACATTTTGTATGGGAAAATTAAATTCACGTTTTTACTATTTTAATCCCTACATTTTAATATTTTCTCACCATTTAAACCTTCCCTTAATTTGAATGAAAAAAAAGAAAAAAAAAACGCGCAGATATTTCAAGACCAAAATTAGCCAAATCGGTTCAGCCATTCCCGAGTTTTACGAGCAGTGATATTATACTATACAGCTAGTCTCACAATAGAACATAAGTAACTATTATAGTGAATATCGTGGAGTCTTCTTCCAGCGGCGTCTTCGGTCGGCGACAGTGCGACGGCGCAGTGCTTTGGTAATCTAGCTTTATGAGCGGTGGCACGTCACGGAGCTAAATCGCCAAAGCGCCGCGCCGCGCGGGACCGGGGCGGGCGCGGGGCGGCGCGGCGGCGGCGCGGGGCGGGGCGGGGGCGCGCCGCGTGCTGAGGCACCGGGCGGCTCTGAGACGCGCCCACTCAGAGTCACCTAGTACCTGACACGCCGCGGCCGGCAGCGCGGCCGCTGGTGGCCGGACACATCTTCTTTACATTTTGGCGTCGCATGTTTATGCACTTGCCAGTGTCAACTATACATTTTTAGCAATAATTTTGTGATATTATATCAAACTAGTCACAGCTGTAGTCATGTCATAATCCAAAAAATTCGTGGTCAAGTCCAACCCAAGTCATAGCAGTAAAGTAGTAGAGACTACTACAGTCGTCTATAATAGTTTTGGTAACAACACAATACACCACACTAATAGGCATGACTGAATAAAAAAAAAACATTATAATAATTAGTCCGTGATTGAAAAATATTGGACACATATTTCTTTTATTGCCAAAAAACAAATGACAAAGATAAACCTCGTCAAAGTTTGGGGTGGGGACTCGTGACGTCACGTCTTTCACGAAAGTTTACACATTTGTAGGACTCTCGTGACGTTACGGAACTGTAACGGGCTATTTCTTCATTTATTTTTGTTTAATTCACAAAATAAAAAATATTTTTGAATAATCTATCTGACGGCCTAAAATTATTATTTTAGTCATTATACCTATTATCGCTGATAGAAACAAAAGTTTTACAAATGAATACAATGCGGCGACGATTGATTGACGATGATTTTAAACCGTTCTCGTCGAACAGCCGGCGGGCACGAGCAGCAGACGGGTACTCACCCGGCTCCTGCAGCCAGCGGTGCGCCAGCAGGCGGTCGAGCGGGGCGCGGCGCGCGGGGTCGGGGTGCAGCGCGCGCCGCACCAGGTCGGCGGGCGCGCCGCGCACGCCGCCGCCCGCCGCGCCGCCCGCCCACGCCGCGAACCGCGGGCACGACGCGTGCGCGCGCTCCCACGGCAGCTCTGCAACACGCGCCTCCACTCTCACTCTCTGCTGTCTGCTCCATGTTGGACATTCGATCGAGTGCCAAATTGTGTATTTACCAAAAAAAACGATGTGATAAAAAAAGTAACAAATAAATGATCTTGAAAATGAATTATACTAAGCGCCACACAAAACGGCGGATGGTAAATTTTGCGCAGCGTTCTGCGCAAATGCCGAAATATAGGTATGTGCGGGAGCCAGAGAGACGAGACGGGCACAACCGCCCGCTAACCTCATGCCTCCCGCGCGCTCCCTACTTCGCCATTTGTATAGGCTTTGTGCACACATGTGCGATAATTAGCGAATCACGGCGAAGTGTCATCTGCGGCTAACTTCTCATCCGTCGATTTGTGTGGCGCTTAGTGTACTTAAAATATTGGACGCGATATTTTCCATTCAGACTAAAAATGACAGATAAAGCGCGTTAAAATTTGGGAGTGGCCGGCTTACAGGCGAGGGGTTGGACACCTCATCTCTGGAAATGGAGGCGGAGAACTTGTTATCTAATTGAAATAAATAAATAATATACATGTCCAATATTTTTTAGTTTATTTGTATTTTTACCATTTTATTTTACTATATTGAGGTTGCCAAATGGTCTTGTCACATAAAAATGTATGGCCTGTATCGGACAAAGAGTTTCCACAGTCAGATAAGTGAACTTGATGCTTGATAGATGGCACGGCCAGCAGGTACAGCACATGTAATCAACAGGACTTCACCAAATGTAGTCAAATAACGTCTCTATAGTGATTTGATCGGCTCGAGGCGATCGGTGTTGGCGCAGGAGATGTCGGCCTTCGGTGAGTCGGCTCCGGTCCGGGCGGAGAGGCGCCGCGACTCGTAACTTCGGTACCGTAACTTTAGGGATCGGGGCACGCCTACAGCTAGGATACCAAAGACACGAGCCGCGGGCGGCGGGCGGCGGCGGGCGGACGGCGCGGCGGGGGCGGGCTGCGGCGGGGAGGAGGGACACTCACCGCCGGTCAGCATGGCGCGCAGCACGACGCCGGCGGCCCACAGGTCGGCGGGCGGCGCGCGGTAGGGCCGCTCGGCGGCCGCCAGCACCTCGGGCGCGGCGTAGGGCAGCGTGCCGCACACGCGCGTCAGCAGCCGCTCGCGCCCGTCGCGCCGGAACAGCGTGGCCATGCCGAAGTCGGAGATCTTGAGCGTGTCCTTGGCGTCGAGCAGCAGGTTCTCGGGCTTAATGTCGCGGTGCGCCACGCCGCGCGAGTGCAGGTAGCGCAGCCCGAGCAGCAGCTGGCGCATGTAGCGGCGCGCGAGCGGCACCGCCATGCCGCGGTCGGGCTCGATGCGGTCGAACAGCTCGCCGCCGGGCGCGTACTCCAGGAAGGTATAGTGCAGCGGCGGCGTGGCGCGCGCGCCCAGGCAGCGCAGCACGTGCGGGTGGCGCAGCGCGCGGTGCAGCGCGGCCTCGCGCGCCGCCGCGCCCGCGCCACCGCCGCGCGCAGTCTTCAGCGCCACGCACGCGCCGGAGCGCGCGTGCACCACCAGCCGCACCCTGACACGCACACATCACACACGTCTTTCACGAATTCGAATCGTCTTAGGTCTTAAAATTATATTTCTATTATTCATGCCGGGTTCTTATAAATTTATCTTGAGATGATAAATAAAACATCAGGAGTGATTAATAGGTAATTTAAAGAAAAACGAGCAAAACACGAAATGAGATCGGAAAAGATCTAAAGTTCAGAAAAATCTACAGAAGAAAAGCACTCAAAAAATGCCATAGAAAAATATTCTATTATTTTATTTCATCTTTGGGTTGCCAAACAGCCTTCATACAAAAAGTCTATAAACAATTCTAAAAACACTCAGGCCAACGAAGGCTACCGCTTATAGAATAATAATATTGGTACATGAGTTTAGAATGATTGTTATAACAGAGAATAGGAAGAGATGGAATAAAAAGTGAATAGTTTTATACATTAGAAATTCAACAAGAAGCATGAGAGCTGCTACAATTTTAACCCTTAATTTGATTTTGTGACACCTCAGATACAATAACTTTAAAAAAATTACAGCTTTGAGACATATTTATTCAAAATCGATTCTGTTTGAGGAAATATTTGAATGAAAAGCCAATGCCGGTTTTTGTATGGAAGGTGGCGCCTTTTTTTTTTCGTGCGGCCATCAACCAAACCTTGTTTTTAAAGTTCAGTATAGTGTAACAAATGATAGTTATGAAATGCTGCAGCTGTAGTTTCAGTCCAGAAAAAGTTATAGACTTAGAAGTTTGTTTTGATTTATTTGTTTTTAAGGTTATTTTATCACCTAGGCGCAAATTACGAGTTAAGTTGACATAAATAAATATGTACTGTTGAATGCTTTTTGAATTGTTAGGAGTGATATTGCACCTGGAACTATCTCGCCTTCTGCAAACCTCATCTCCAAATTATCCGTTTTTGTCTGTAATGCGGTAATTGACTATTTACTTGAAAGATGGTTTGGAAGAAATCGCTTCGACAATGTCTTTGTCTATGTCTGTGTCTTTGTGTGCAATGAAGTGTTCATTAATTCCTTTATTTACCGTGTATAATGCATACCGCGTATGTTTTTTTTATTTCGAATAGGTTCGCGTTTGCCTACACACTGCCTGATGTTAAGCAGATGTGCGGTCTAGGGTGTAGCACGCTTACCTAGAAGATACCTATTTACTCGGGATTTGAAGACACTCACGTTGTACTTTAACGGGAAGACAGACCCAGGCAAAGCGTTCCACATTCCGGCTGTTCGTATGAGGAATGAGGATTCGAAACGCTTGGTTCTAACGCGCGGAATGTCCACCATAAAAGGGTGGCGCTTTGGTCGCGTCCGTCTAGCCGTACGATAGAAGAAAGGGGCAAGGGGGGCCAGATTGTGCAACTCCTGGGCGCACTTTTCGAAGTGTATCCGGTAAAAGGCCGACAAACACGCTACCTTGCGACGATGCTCAAGACTTTGCAGCTGCGTCTTAGTCAAGGTTTCGTTGTCAATCAGCCTCCTGGCTCGCCTCTCAATCGACTCCAGAGCCTCCAGATGATATTTGGCAGAGCCATCCCAAAGGTGAGAGCAGTATTCCATGCAAGACCTGACTTGTGCTTTATTATAAAGATTAAGCAGTTGCTCAGGTGTGAAATACCGTCTCACCTTAGAGAGAACACCAAGTTTTTTGGAGGCTAATTGGCCTTTGGACTCTATGTAAGAGCCAAAGTTAAGAGAAGATGAGAGTGAAACGTAATAGTTCCAAGCTGTCAGTTAACGGAACGGAGCCACCACGGAAAGCGGGAGACAATTGAAAGGGTCTCCTTTTGGCCGAAAACAGACAGCCCTGAGTCTTTGTGGCATTAAACTTGACCAGGTTAGCATCACCCCAGTCTAATACCGCCTGTAGACTCAAGTGGAGCCGTTCAACCATAGCCTCTCTGTGTAACTCGATCTGTGGCCCGCTGGTTTATGCATCGGACGTGTAGCTCTCCACGACTGTACTGTCATCTGCGTACCCAAAGATCCCGGGCTTAAGCAGATCGTTGATATGCAGTAGGAAGAGTGTCGCAGAGAGCACAGACCTCTGAGGAACACCGGCATTGATAGCCATTTGGTCTGACGAGCAGCCATCAACGACAACTCGTATCGACCGATCCCTCAAGAAATCTGATATCCATGTGCAGAAATCAGCAGGCAGGCCGTAAGATGGAAGCTTGCCATTAAGGCTCTCGTGCCAGACCCTATCAAAAGCTTTGGAAATGTCCAAGGAGACAGCCAGCGCCTCCCCGTGCTTCTCCATGACCTCACTCCAGATGTGTGTGGCGTACGCCAGAAGATCCCCAGTAGACCGGTTTTGGTGAAAGCCGTACTGGCGGTCACTGAGTAAGTCATTCGCTTCCAGGTAGGCCAGGAGCCTGTTGTTTAGAACACGTTCCATACTCTTACAAGAGTATAGACGTGATCGAAATTGGCCTGTAGTTGGCAGGGTCGGCACGGCTGCCCTTCTTGGGTACAGGTTGCACGTTAGCAAGCTTCCAAGATTTGGGCACTTGACCTGTCTTCAGAGATAGGCGAAAGAGGCGAGTCAGCACAGGCGACAGCTCAGGCGCACCAGTCCTCAATACAATGGCCGGAATACCATCAGGGCCACTGGCTTTGTTCACATCTAGACTGCGGAGAACTTTGAGGACCTCCTTTTGCCGGATGTGTATTTCACTCATTACAGTGTCACAGTTTGTCAACGACGACAGTCGAGCACGCAGGTTGGGCGGCGTCAAGCTCACGCCAGGGCGAAGCGACGCCTACCCGTGGTTGTCCGGTAGTGTGCCACGATGGTAGCTGACATCGATGTTGAAGCGGCTGGCACCGGGGGAGAAACTCGACCCCGGCCGCCGAGGCGGGCTCGCGTAGTGGCGAGGCCCGATGCGGCCTCGCGTCGCATAAGCGACAGCAGCGGAATGATGGCTGGGTGTCGCGACACTAGGCATCGCGAGTTGGGGTCTGTGTGTGGCGCAAAAGCGCGGGGTATGTCCAGTGAAGCGCGCCCCGACCGAATACCGAGGCGTGAGTGAGAATTAGTTAAATCCTTATTCTTTTGATTGCCGGGGGGTGGGGCGCGGGGGGAAGGGGGCGGTTTGTAAGTGAGAAATTGAAACAAACCAAGCTCTTGTGCGCGTTAGAGTAGGACAGGAGACAGCCAACTACATACACATCCTCGGCGGTGGTGGCGGCGGTGCGTGCGGTGATTCTAAATCGCCGGCGGATTGACCACTGTCAAATCGGGTTAGGTAACATCTGGCCCTAAGAAAATCTGGGCTGCGGGCGAGTCGTGCTCGGAGATTTTTTTTTGGGTACATCTCGCCCTAATCATTTTATTAAAGAGGGCCAGTTCTGCTGAGCCACTAATGAAGAGGACATCTGGCCCTAAAATGTTTTTATAGTATAAACTCGTATATACTAACAGCGAACCTGCGAGAGGAGTCATGAATAAAAATATCATCTTCATCATTTTTTTCCTACTTTCATGGTTAGGTTTAGACTTTCTCCAGCCGGGCCGGTTGGAAGCGGCCTGCATCCACGTTAAGCATAATCGTTAGCGATAAGGCAGCTAGCTAGAAACGTCCAATGTATTGATTTGATTGTAGTCATAAGTTCTCGAATGGAGACCACTTATCGGCAAGCGTAGCGTAGGACATCTACCCACAAGATAAGCGGGTGATCAATGGAGACTTAAGTTCTCGAATGGAGACTACTTATCGGCAAGCGTAGAGTAGGACATCTACCCACAAGATAAGCGGGTGATCAATGGGGACTTAAGTTCTCGAATGGAGACCACTTATCGGCAAGCGTAGCGTAGGACATCTACGACCACTTATCGGCAAGCGTAGCGTAGGACATCTACCCACAAGATAAGCGGGTGATCAATGGAGACTTAAGTTCTCGAATGGAGACCACTTATCGGCAAGCGTAGCGTAGAACATCTACCCACAAGATAAGCGGGTGAACAATGGGGACTTAAGTTCTCGAATGGAGACCACTTATCGGCAAGCGTAGCGTAGGACATCTACCCACAAGATAAGCGGGTGACTTATTAAGACTACTCGGGTAGCACCGGATGCAAGCCACTTCCAACCGGTCTAATTAGAAATCTATCTGATCGATGGCATAGTAAGTTCTCGAATGAAGACCACTAAGGTTGAACAAAAAAGTTACAAGCAAACCGAACCTTGCCACGTTGATAGAAATGTTGCAGTAAGATTCGGATTACTATTTCGGACTTTTTAGCCAAAAAGGCTACATTAGTGACCGTAAATCTACTAGCATCATGCTTCAAGAAAAAATTGACAGGTCTGTGCGGGAGTTACGAGTATGTGTATGGAATATTATTAAAATAAACATTAATAGATCTTTTCTATTAAAAATAATTACTGATGTCTTTTTACTATAATAATATTTGCCGGCTGTTTTACTGAAACCAGTTCCATTCACGATATGTACTTGTTTGTTGCTTATATTACTCATACGATAAGGGACGATTTATATTAGGTCGGGCTATGTATCTGTCCTTCCCTCTGCGAGACCGTGCATCCATCCATTCATCAGCCCCAGGATGCTAATTCGGGACATAGGCTTCGTCTATTAATCTCTAATACTTAATAAGACCAACTGGCATTCAACTGTGAACGGCTTAGTGATGTCACATGGTCACCTTGTAAGTGTCTTACGCTACGCTTACCATTAAGTGGTCTCCGTTTGAGAACTGAATACCTCATCGATCAGGCAGAGAGATATCTAGTATGACCGGTTGGAAAAAGCTTGTATGCAGCGCGCCTATACAGTTTTATAGTCACCCATTCAACTTGAAGGCAAACTTGCTACGCTACGCTAGCCGGTAAGTGGTCTTCATTCGAGAACTTACTATGCCATCGATCAGATAGATTTCTAATTAGACCAGTGGGAAGTGGCTTGCATCCGGTGCTACCCGAGTAGTCTTAATAAGTTACCCGCTTATCTTGTGGGTAGATGTCCTACGCTACGCTTGCCGATAAGTGGTCTCCATTCGAGAACTTAAGTCCCCATTGTTCACCCGCTTATCTTGTGGGTAGATGTCCTACGCTACGCTTGCCGATAACTGGTCTCCATTCGAGAACTTAAGTCCCCATTGATCACCCGCTTATCTTGTGGGTAGATGTCCTATGCTACGCTTGCGGATAAGTGGTCTCCATTCGAGAACTTAAGTCTCCATTGATCACC